>CM021734.1:17336903-17401649 GCA_011075105.1 Heteronetta atricapilla | reverse complement strand
GGAAAGGAAAGGAAAGGAAAGGAAAGGAAAGGAAAGGAAAGGAAAGGAAAAGAAAAGAAAAGAAAAGAAAAGAAAAGAAAAGAAAAGAAAAGAAAAGAAAGAAAAGAAAGAAAAGAGAAAGAAAAAAAAGAAAAGAGAAAGAAAAGAGAAAGAAAAGAGAAAGAAAAGAGAAAAGAACCAGCATTGACTGCTCTCAGAAGCCAAAACTATAAAAATACTACCAGCAGCACTGAGGATGATTTGAGTATACTTGGTATGGTGAGCAACTGCAGTAGAGAACATTTTGTTGATGGTGGACATACTAGGGCCAGCCAGCTTCCCAGTAACCAATAAATTAAAGTGTCCTTTCTGACAGCCACTGCACTGGCTTCTCAGCAGGGAAATGTTTGTTTGCTTAAACTGAATTTATTTCCTACTCTCACTAGGGGATGAGGAAGAGAACTTTTAGCTTTAAGTGGATTTTACAGCATTCTGGTAAATATATACTGACTGGTAGAAAAGTTACGGTCAGTGATCCTCCAATTGTTTGGTGCAGGTGCCTTTTGTCACACTTCTTTCCTAGTGGCTCAGAGAAGGAGAATGTTATTGCAAAACCACACTGCTCCATTAGATATAAGCAAATCTTCCTAGTACTAAAGTTAGCTCGAGAAATTCAATATTATCTGTGCCTATATATCTCACAGGGACTTTCCAATGTCTGAAAATGCATGTTATGTGTTGAAATTTGTTTTGTGTTTGTTTGTTTTTAATACATTTTGTAATAAAGCTATTACTCATGTGCTAGAGCACTACTCTGCAGCAAATTTTCTGAACGGCAAGAACATAAATAGTTCTCTGATTTTTCTGGAGTTTATACTTGCAGGATTACTGCAGTGCAAGAAGCAAACCAAGAATAATGCAGCAGCTGAGAAAGCTTTCCCTGATTTAGAAAGGGATCATAAGCTGTGCAGTCACTACGTGGCTTTTCAATGCAGGGTTCAGAGCTGTGCAACAAACAGGCAGCCCCAAGAAGCACAGAAATTCAGTCACCCTGAGCACCTGGCCCCAGAAGTGACCAGGAGCCCCACCAGGCAAAGAGATTATTTCAGGAGCTGAAATGTGACATAGCACTTCTAGACAATGGGATTTTAAATAGTCCAAAGTCTTAATTTCATTTCCAGTTTGATATTAGGGGAATCCTGCATGTCAAGTGATCAGACATTAGTTTATGCCGAGGAATGCTCTACCTTCAGTCTACACTCCAGCCAAATTATCATTCTCTTTTCACAGGATTCATCTGATCTAACACAGACAAATGGAAATTTGTTGTCTATGTATGAACTAGTCACCTTAGGCTGTACCTTTATAATCAAGAAAGAGAAAAGCTGGAAGGAAATTCATCTTGGATATATCTAGGTTAAAATTCATATATAAACCTCATACTAAAGATCTCCCACAAACACAGAACATATCCAGAGGAAAGTGAGTAGTCAGAAACTAGCTATAGTCAGAGGCAAGAACAAAGACATTGCATTAGCAGGTAACAATTTTTAAAAGGGGATGATTTTGAGTGGAAGAGCTTTTTGAAACTCCTACAGCACTTGGGTCAGAAAGATTTAATGCACTGCAAAGAGCTTTGCCTTCTCAAGCAAAGAAAAGATAGGGAGTGACTCATCATTTACCATCAGTTTGAACTGGATTATTCTGTCCTGAGCCATTAATTCCTTACCTCCTGGAAAACAAGTGTATTCATGTTTGGAGGTCACCATCACATTCCCCCTCCATGTGAAGCTTCACTAATAGCAATTAAAAAGCAGCAGCATTTCCATACATAACTGCAAATGGCTTTCACCACACACATAAATGATGTGAATTTTCCCTTCACTACAGTTCCTTCAGTTCACATTCAGAATAAGTAGCATCTGGTGTGGTACTTAGCAAGGAACTGATGTCCTTTTTTAATGAGCACCAGAATAGACAGATACACAAAGCATGAGGAAATAGTGATTAAGTTTCTGCTGCCCAAAGGCTCCCAGAGCTGAGGTGCATTTCTTTTAATGGTTATACTCAAGCAAACAAACTGTGTATTGTTTATGTGATGAGTTTCCCTCCTCTTAAACAAAAGAGGGGAGATACTTGAAGTTATATTCCAACATAAAATAAGAGGCAGAGTACTAATTAATCACTGCTAAGAGAATATTACTCAGGGAAAAAAATTGTTCAGTGACTAACTGTCACTTGCCATGCCTACCCAGGAATATTGGCTGGAATAAAATAGCTGCTAAATAAAATCTAAAGCCAGATCAACCTGAGCAAGCACTGAAGCAGTATAACAGCCAGAATTGCCAGAAAGACAAAAGCAAGACCTGCCACATCGGGAAGAGGCAGCAGAGATGCCACTGGACCTTGTGAAACTCCAGTCTCGTGACAAGAACATGAACTTTCCAGTGCACAAGCTTCAAGCTCTGTTCCCATTTCACACTTTGGTAGCGAGGGCTTCATGCCCCACCACAGCAGCTCCTCATACAGCTCACACTCTAAGTTCACTGTATGATGAGGTTAGACCACCTCCCACTCAGACTATTATCAGTGCTGTCTAGAGAAAGTGTACACCAGAAAAGAGTATCTGGACATACTCAGTTTGTCTCATTTACTCTTAATAAAAAGCTTGAGCTCTCAGCCCCCAGGGGCTGCCTCTTAATGATTTGCAAAGCATTAAGTCTCTAAAGCTCTTTATTCTCCTCTTGCAGAGAGCAAAGAGTACTTTACATCTTCATCAAGAGCAGAAAATGCTAACAGGAATGAAAAAAATGAGCCCAGACTCCACACTGTTTCATAGTACAGGCAGTACCATCTTGCTGCATGACAGAAGCAGAAGATTAGCATCAAAGACATAGAACATTAATAGCCAACGCTTCCTCACTCAAAGGAGTGACTGTAGCGAAGTAACAATACTGAAATGATGCCTTTTAGCAGCTGCTAATTCAAATATTTGTTACATCACTGTTGCTGCAAAGGAAAACATTTAGAAAGGTGAAACCCAACAAAGCTGCATCTGCTTATATGATACTGTTTTATCTCAGCCCTCTGCAAATTCATCCACCTGTAAGGAGTAACAAAAAATATCACGGCTCACTAAATCTGTTACAGTGCAAGGAGAACAAAGGGACCTTTCCCCACTCAATCAAGACTATTTGTGGAAGAAATCATGCTGAAATAACAATTTATCAGTTACCTCCACATGTGAGAGATCTTGCTGCACCCATCCACTAAAAAGGCACCCACCAGTATGCAGCTGATCCCAAATTTCCCCCATTCTCCAAATGGCATCTGCTCTTTTCCCTGCTTTCTCATCTCACCAAACTTTCTTTCCTGAGGCTGGCTCAGCCCACCCCCTGGGGAGCCTCCTCTGGAAGCAGCAGCTCCTGGGGATGAGCCTCCATTGCTCCTCAGGTCCCAACTCATGGGCCTGGAAGCCCCCAGCAGTGCCGCATCCTCCTACCGTGGCTCTGTCCCTCCTCTGGGACCTCCTTTCACAGTCTCCATTACAGTGCGTAGCACAAACCCTGGTCTTCTGACTGTTGTTCCATTCACCCGCCTATATTTAATGCCGTCTATGTTAGCTATTCTTTGTGCAGTTAGAACCGTTTCCTTCCTCTCTCATTGATTTATTTTTTTTTTGGCCATCTTGTGAATTACTGCTATAAACTTTCACTTGTACCCACACCTTAGTTAAAATTTTCATCTGAGAACCTAGCACAGTGTTTAGCTTATAAAGAGCCTTTTTCAGGTAGTTATGGCTTCCAATTACCAGAAAAACTTTAGAGGTTTGCTGGTTAAACTACTCCATGCCAAGAGCATTTAGCTTTCCATTCCTCACCTATCACACTTGCTGCCAAAAGATCAAGTGCTAGCTCTCAAGTCTGTCTCATTTCAGTTCATCTACTAAAACTTCATTTAATTTGCTTTCTTACCTGGTTTGTATGACCAGGAGCTGTGTTGAGCATAGCTACATAATGGGTAAGTAGTAAGGTACCAGTGGCTTAAATATCAGGACCTAAAAAATCCTCATTAGGCATCACTGATTCCATGTAGTACCTTGACACCAACACTAAAACATCTCTATTTTTTCATAAAAATAATTATTCAGAGAAAGGCTTTCCTTGCAACTAATAAAATACATCTTTACTTTAAATTAACTTGAATTGGAAAAAGCAAAATCATATTGATTGTAGTGATCAACTGAATCATTTGCTGATGGGGCTTTCAGTACAGCTTCAGTCCATGGCATTCATTACACAGGAATAGAAGTGGGATAGTTTCAGTTCACCTGAACAACAACTCTTTCATCTTTACATGCAGAAAAGCCACTGGGTTTTAGGATACATGTGAAAAACAGACAGATAATTGATGGGAATAAATTGTTTAATGAATATGTTACTTCCAAACAGTGTGACTACTTCACTGCCAGGGAAAACAAACAAACAAAAAATGGTGTAACTGGCACAGATGATTCAGTTTACACAAAGCCTAGAAAATGGCCCAAAGTAATCCAGTTCTATACTCCACACTTAGTTTTAGGTTTTGAGGTGCTTGAAAGATTAACCATTCATGACATCATATTACAGCTGCAGAAAGAGGACAGCACAGCACTGAACACACAGAGGAGACAACAGCAGATTGCCAGATATCAGTTCCTCTGCTTTCGCTGGCCTGACTCTAGCTTCAAACTCAAGTCAATTCAAAGTAAAGCATTACAAAGATGCTACTAGCAAAAAGGTCAGCCCTTCTACAGGTCATTCAAAGTATGATTTCTTCAAGCCCAGATATCTGCCTTTTTAGAATTTTGAAAAATTGTGGCTTGTGATCTTCAGCCTCAAGCAGAGAGCCTATCTTTAAAATAGAAACGGTCCTATTTCATGTCGGGGAAAAAAAAAAATGTTTATTTTCAAAAAACCCTAGAGGAACATGTGATTCATTGGTTGTTTACTTAAGCAAATTTCTAAGCCACTAGAGATTCCTCTATCACTAATTCAAAAGTTGGCGCAATTAATGCAAACATTTGTTCCAAAGTAGTACAGATTAATGGTAAGAGAAAAGAATAGGCTCATGAAGAAGCAAATGCTTTCTGATAATCTGACAGTCACTCAGCTATCCCTCTTTATTGAAATATGTTTTGCCTGACTTCTGAAAGCTACTAGAAGTCACTACCTTTTTACAGATGTCTGGTTTAGGCAGATGGAGGCAAACTGGGAATTTGGTAGGGCATTTTTTTAATTTCTAGTTTTATATATGTATAGTAGACTCCTGAATAGCCTGAGTAGTAATGCTATTCCTATGAACAGGGAGATAATTGTGCATATTTTTTCACTTTCAGCCTCCAAAGAGTAAGGTTTCATCACTTAATTTGAAGGACCAGGTTTTCCTACTCACAGCGGTTTTAGTTGGGTTTCGCTGCCTCACTTTGTGTCACAGCTTACCCTCATGAAGGACCAACTGGACATTGCAGCAACCGCTCCACAACTATGCTACAAGAAACTGCCTGTTTTGCCTACAGGCAAGACAGTATCTCATTTCTGGGTGGGTTAGAGCAAGACCACTAAGTGTCCCCACCCTTTACCCCAGCTCCAACACCTCTTCTATCGGTACTCAGCTGTGGTGGGTCAAGGATGGGGCCAGGCTACAGCACTGACCTCTCCACCCACAGCCAAGGCTCAGCAGCCTAAGCCCTGCCACATTCTCCCATCAAGCCCCACAGCTTGCGAGCTCCTTGATACTTCATTGCAAGGAAATAAATAACACCTGCCAAATAAAGTTTTTTGGGCATTTGTTTGGTTATGTTGGTCTTTTAGGAGGGTACACAGTGAAGGAGCCTTCCTCCCAGACACCAGAGGCAGCTGACATATTTTCAGCTCAGATTTCCTCCCTAGGCCAGGGCAACAACCAACATATACAGCTATTTTTAATTTCTTCCAGATATCTTTTTAAGCTTTTAATGAAGGTCTGCAAGTTCCAACCAAATTTAGGATAAACAAACCATACCAAAAAAAAAAAAAAAAGAAAATAAAGAAAATAAGTGAAAAAGTGAATCAAGACAGAGCAAGAAGAAAGAGTTCACAAAAAGACAGATGAATCAGGAAAGAATCTGAAATAAGCTTGGAAGTATAGCTGGCAGTGCTAGATATCAAGAAGCTTTTTCTCAACACATAGAAAGGGGCTCAGCCAAGGATGAAGAAAGATCATTTCAGAAAGGAATGAGAAATGCAGCCACAGAGGATGGTAAAGCAATTCAAGCATTAAATGAATACTTATATGTTTACAACAGAGATGCTTAGAAATCTGTCAGATGACACTGGCTATATATCTGCTATCATGAAAGTTCAGAATCAGTTAAGCAAAAGCATTAAGCCAACTGGAGCAATGGAAATGAAGGACAAGACCACTGGAGAGCCTCAGCTACATGACTGCTCTTGGACAACCCATATTGTCTCATTTGCAATGTACCAGTTGCACTGATGCACACAGCCGACAAGGACTCAGACAGCTGACAGCGAAGTGGCACTCTGAGACAGCAATGAAGCATCTGAAAGGGGATGCCTGACCCCCACAGGAATTGATAGCAAAGTTACATCAGATAATTACATCAGATAACAAATTCAATAATTCTCCAAAACCCACTAAACTTTAGTTAGTTTGTGTATGGATACATGTACACAGATGGGCAAGATTCAGGTTGTTCAGAACAGTACAGTTAAGGACAGAAAAAGCCCCCACAATTCAGCCCCTTAACCATTGCAGGGCATTATGAGTGTTGATGCAGACAGTGATGTTCCTTTAGAGGCTTAACTTTGAAGACAGTCTCCAACACTCTCATTGCCTCCACGTTTATTTTGACACTGAAGACTCAAACAACATGACTACATTGTGGAAAATAAGCCAAAAGAAGTTTAAAAACAACAACAAAAATGATTTTCAGCTCCAAGAAGCTCCAAATTGAAGAGAAAAACTGAGCTAATGTGTAGTGAATCATTTACTTCATGAATTGAGCTTCCTCCTGTTCATGAATTGTCCAAGAACATCTGGCATTTTTCAAAAGCACTTCTTATTTAGAATTATTTGCAAAATATCTTTTTTTTCCAAATAATTGTGCATTTCCAGATTGCTCACAAGCAGCTCATTGTGATTATACAAGATAAAAAGACCAGTTAGGTTGTCTGTTTCACCTAGTGCTGCACAGAATATTCTTTCTTTCCCAGATTGGATAGCCACCAGTCCAACAATCGAAGAATTATTAGAATTGGGATACATATATTAAGTGAAACTTATTTCATCTGCTTATATCCATTCACATTTCAGATAAATCTAGCTTGGACTGAGCACTTTCTCATAGCATAGGATGTCAAAGGCTGAGTCTTAGTATGAGATATTCAGAACCAGCAGTACGAGTTCTTAATCCCCCCTTCCCACCCCAAGCAGAGCACTGCCTATGAAGCCAAATTATTAGTCCTGTGAGCATAGCCACCCTGCATATGGTTATTGTTATCTTTTAAATTACTGTATTAATAACTTTGCAGTCTTCCAGTTGTGTGTCTATTTCAGCAGAACTTCCATATACCATAGTTTACTTTCTGAATAAATATTAAAGACAAGAAACCTGTAGTTCACTTCCAAATGAAAGTATCCATATCAGAAAGCCTGAAAATACTTCAACACGCTCTATAGAAATGGAACTCTGTGGAGGCCAAGAAACACATCAGAGAACAATTTTTATCATGTGGATACATTCCCCGTGATATGATGGCTTCAGTCATACTTAAGCCTGCCCCTGCCAATCCAGCTTCTGAAAGGAATCCTGTTGAACAGGATCCCTACTTTCTGCTTGCTTAGGTTATTAAAGGCAAGAAAAAGAGAGGGGGGATGCACCAGAAGATTTCCACAAGCAAAACAGTTGCTTAACCATGCATGATTGGGCCTGAACCATCCCCATGTGTTCCAATTACACCTTAAAAATGCCCTTTTCTTTTTGTAGAGAAGCATAAAGGTATTTTGTGTAATCCTCAGATTCACAAAATAATTAAATATTTGTTTTCTCATTATAAGCCATTTATGTCCAAGAAGATTCTTTATGTTGTGGATGTAATCACATTTACTGTAGTCCCTGGGAGGAACAAATGTGGAATTACAAGCATGTGTCTACAAACAATGACTGTGGCAGCTCACCCCAACTCATACATTATTTTTAATTACTATGATGCCCTCTCCTTAGTGCTGAATTAGATTTTTTTCCAAATGAATATTCTTATTCTTTAATTTCACCCTTATTTCCAACAGAAAGGAGACAGAAGAGCTCAGCAGTTGCTAAGAATATAAGCTTCAAGTTAGACACTTACTCTAAATTACAGTCTGCTTTGTCAAATATCTAGGCATCCTCAGCTGATCATGTTTTAAATATGACTAGTTCCTTTTAAACAAATCAGTCAAAAGCCTGATTCAGAGTTATTTAAAGTGGTTGGTATTTTATGGCACCACGAATGCTCCACAATGCAACTGCTGAGCTTTAAAAACACAGAAAATAGAAAGTGGGTACAAGAAACTACCATCTGTCCCTCTAAACAATTACCATCCTGCCATCTGTCTATACACTAGATAACGTTTTTGCTGTCAGTAATATTTGATTGAAAAAGCTTACTCTATGGATACTAAGAAGAGGGAACCATCAAAAATAAAAATAATAAAAAAAAAAAAACATTGATCATTCAAGTTTCTAATTTTAGCTAGGAGAGCCTGCCATTGCACTGTTTTCTACTGTTAGACAATGTGTGAAGGGTATATTGCAATGATCTTGGACCCCTTAATAAGGAAAGGCTTCTTTTCCACCAGTACATATACAGTCCTTACTATGCTTATTGTAAAAAGCACATGAAAAATGAAATTCGATTTGGGCAGAAGGTGAGGACAAGCCTCTCGGAATTTGTTCCAGGGTTTTCTTTCCTGCTTTTGTTTTACTCCAGCCCCCCAAGCAGTCCACCAGCCAATGCCCAACATCTCAATGACTCAAGCCCAGATAGAGCCTAGAGCCCTTCAATGAACCTGGTGGCTGCAGTCCTGTGTTGGCCAACCTGAGCAGGGATTTAGATAGCCAACAAAGCCCAGCAAAGGAGGGACAGAAAGCAGAGCTTCTTCTGCCCACCCACAGAGTACTGAAGCTACTGTTCGCTAATGCACCTCAGCTGATCCATTATGTTAAAGGGCAGTTATGTGGCCATAGCTGCCAGGAGGATTTCCAGTTCCTATCAATTCCTGGGAAAGATATTCTCAGAGACTTCTCAAGAAGTCTCTTGCTACATCATTAGTTCCTCCCAACACCCCAGCTTTTGCCCTGTATTTTGCAGTTGTTTGCGATGAAAGGCTGTGTAAAAGCGTACTGCTAGGTATGACATGACAAAGCCTCTAATATCTTGAATTTGAATGTGCCTGTCCAATTTAGCCTTTGATTAGGTCATTATCATCTCATTGTAATTATGATTATTAATGCTACAGTACACTTAAGACCTGATTAGTCAACAGGGATCACCCTAGATCTTTCACCAAGACTCAAAAGCATAACAAAGGGCCATGTTTGTTTTCAGGCTGTTGCCTTTCACATCTGACTCCTGCAGAGCCAAAAAATGCAGCAGCAAAAACAATAACTGAACCAGCAGCTGTTTAGAGTCTACTGACAAGGAGAATTGTAAAGTCTGCTGAATGTTATTTATGAAATAAGTTAGCTACATTTCTTGCTGGGGAGGAGGAAATGGAACAAGATGAGGCTTCATGAAGAGGTTAACACTTTTTTTTCCCTTCACTTCTATAACAATTAAATACTTTAAATATGAGAAAAACAGTTTGGTGATTTAATTTTAATCTTTTTAATAACAAACAAGTATCCAAACGATTTCAGTCAAGCCTGGCAATTTCTATTCAGTATAGGTCCAGTGGCAGAGCAGAGCTTTCTTTATGTAAGCAATGTTTCATACAACATTAAGAGAATTAATAGTATTTTAACAGATTATGAAAAAGAGTTCCAGAACACACATGCATTGTGGAAGGAAGTTTACAATACATACAAGAAACAAATGGAGGTTCATGTCTCCTGCTAGTGCACCTGCCAGTGTGGTGAAACAACACCAGCAGCTTATGTGAGTGTGCTCTATAACACAATAAGCAAATGCAGAAAATCCCTACTTAGAGAGCACACAACAATTACCAAAAAGATGAATAAGCACCACCACATTTCTTGATGAATGGGCTCAGGTGTAGCAGTTATTGCCT
Source organism: Heteronetta atricapilla (assembly GCA_011075105.1). NCBI lineage: Eukaryota > Metazoa > Chordata > Aves > Anseriformes > Anatidae > Heteronetta > Heteronetta atricapilla. The sequence goes on along the minus strand of CM021734.1, from coordinate 17,391,359 downwards.
GGAATCTTACGACAAAACCACAAAGCTTTTCTGCTCTTACAGGCTAGGACAACATAAATGTAAACTTACCGTTATTAGGGAAGAAAAAAGAGAAAAGACAGTATAAAAAGGGCACATACCAGCTGGATTTCCTGAGGCATGTATTTTATTCATAACTGTAAGCTGGTAAATAATTCACATGCAGCAGCAAGTAGTGGAAGCCAGTTAAGGAACCCTACAGTGGTCTTTGCTCGACTTGGCTTTGCCAGTTACTGCTCTGAGTTACTCAGTTTTTGCAAGCATTTCTACAGTGAGATTCAAAACAGACAGTGCAGCTGTTCTACTTGAGATCTGCAAAGTGATTATACTTTTTGGGAAAGGTACTGGGAAAGAATAATACAGTGAAAAACAAACAACAACAACAACAAAAAAACACTCTTTGTATAGTTTCAACCAAATCTCTTGAAATAGCACAAGCACGTTTTATTAGGAAGACACTCTCGAGCTGGCTCGAACTGCTTAGTGTTCATGGTGCTGAAAATCAACCGAGTACACCAGCAAAGCCGCTGAAGCCAACCAGTGTAGCTAACCATATGGATCTAATTGACTGGCTTAATCTGTACCCTCATTCTGAGCTGACCTAGAGAAAACCACACACTCTTCTGAAGCTGAGTGAACAGGCTTAACGACTAAAGCTATCCATGAATCAGTGCAAGAGAACATCAGTACCTTACTCAAGCCATTGCACAGCAAGCTCCCCTCAAAAGCATGCAGGTCTATTACAACCAGAGAGACCAGCAAAAGGACTAACACTTGGTTGCAAGTCTCTGCAGTTAAACAGGCATCAATGCCTAAATTTGCCTAACATTTGTGAGTACAAAGATCGGAATACAACACACAAACCATGCTCTGTTGATACACTTCATCTGCTTTATTGATTTGATGTTATAGGCCAAGCCTAGATTTGTTGAAGCACATCACAAAGCTCTTGCATGGTTGCTGCGCTTGGATTTTGTTTCTATAGCAATTACACAAAGAGAAAAAGAAAACAGGTAGCTTGTGCTCAGGTCTTGTGCTCATGCAGAGTATTCATGCAGGTCCAGGAGAGGGGGAGCAATCTTTCCCATCTGTCTCACGACATCTTGTTGGAATCAAGAGTTTCACTGCAGTCCTTCACCCCCCAATTTACAATGGAGAGCTCTGGTCAAAGAATGATTTTCATAAGAGTACTCTCAGAAAATGGGAAACGTGGTTTTACAAACAAACATATGCCCACAACCCATGCTAGGAGTCCCTTTCTCAGGCTTTGTTAAACAACAGTTTTCTATTCAATGCTCGGAAAGAAAATTTGGGAACACGACCTTGCCAATTCCTCTGTCCATTACTGCAACATCAGTAGAGGAGTCTTTGTCTGGCTTGATGCTTATGGACACAATGAAAGCTGATGAGAAGTTCCAGGACCACTTGCATCACGTAACTCCTAGACTGGAAACTGAGAACTGTCAAACATCAATGACAGACTGGAGTGTACCAGGATGACATCACCCAAAACTTCTAGATCCTACTCAGTTACAATCCCAGTATGGCAAACAGGTAGCATCCCAAAGCATGAACTTCAAGTGTGTCAGGACTTAGACAGAAACAAGTTGAAGTCCCTGCAGGCAAAGGGATAAATACTTATGGAACAGTTTCCAGCTCTGATTCAGACAGTATTGCTGGTCCTCAAATGTCCTTGAAACTTCTACTGTCAGCTTTGAACTTACTTGTAGAAGTCACTTGTAGAGAAGACTATGCTGAGAAAAGGAAATACAAGTTATTCTACCCTTAAAATATAGTGCAAGTGTTAACAAGTAAGATTAAGAACGCTTGGCGATAGCTCTGTGTAAGCTTTTTACATCACTACATGCAAATTAATCATACTGGGCATTTTTTGATAAGAGCAGCAAACCATATCTTAGTAGTTCAACTGAAACTCTTTCCCTACACTTTTGATATTAATTCACTAGCTGATTTCCAGTATTTAGGCTCTAGGCCACAACCTATCAACTTCTTACTTCCTCAAACTACAAGGCAATAAAAAAGTGAAACATTTATGCAAATAAACCCTGTCCAGCCTCATATCACAGCACAGTCCTCCAGGTCCTAAATCTGACTTCTACACCTTCCTTGCACGTGGCACTTATCTCCCCACACGAAGAGTAAGCATGTGGTGTGGTAGATAAACTTTTATAAGAGGATTATAAAATCTTTACATTTTGTCTTAGGGAAAGTAACAGACAAGTTTGTTGCAAAGGTCCAGTGAGCAGAGTGCTTCTCTTCCCTATCTCTCTGCAACTGATGAGGAGAAAGTTATCAGTTCCTTAATCCTTCTTGCTGCCCCCAGCTTCCCCTCACACACTTTATAATTCTTCTTCACTGCAAAACTAATCAAGGGGACAATCTGTGCACAAAAGGGCAGCTTAATATAAAAAAAGGATTAGACCTAGGTAATAGCACACGTAGAGAGCAAGATAAAACCAGACTACTTGGTATGGAAAAAGGAAGGAGAAAAAAAAAAAAAAAGAAAAAAAAAAGATAAAGAATGTTTTTTAACCTGGTCCTTGTCATTAGACACATCATTTTCACAGTCTCTGGGAGAGCAAAGAAAGCTCAGCGACAATGCCAGCAGCTGCAGGAACATTGGTCTGCACCTGTGAGGTGACAAAGGGGCTGAAATGTCAGCCCAGAAGCTCAGATATGAAAGTGTCTAAGGCCTTTATTTCAGCTTAGCACCATGGCCCACAGGAGATTCCCCTTACACACTACCTCCACCCAGAAGGCTTCACCATAACTCTCCCTTACCAGGGAAATGAGCCCCTAGAATTCATGATTTAGAACTTACATTAGTTCAGTTGGCAGGGATGGAAAGAATAAAAATTTATTCCTAAATTCAGCGTGGTTTGTGAGGGATCCTGAGAGACCATTTCAATAATCGTGTTCCACCATTCATGTACAATTAGCCAAAGATTGCTAGTAGCTAATTACAGTTAGCTTTGATTGTGGCATGCTTCTCTGTTTCACTGAGCAATGGCTCCTTTGTGAGGAGCCATGGAGGGATTGTTCAGTGGAAAACTTTGCAACAGAAAACTGCTGCAGCCTCACCCTGTCAGAAGTTGTCCCATTATAATTTGCTACCATCACCTCTCAAGCATCACCCTCATTCAAGTCTTACCCAGCCAGAGGCAGCATTACGGGCTGCAGCAAGGTCTGATGTGTGCTGCTGCCTCCCAGCCCTGCCTAGTGGCAGGAAGACCACGAGAGATGTGAATGAGGGACAGATGCAATGCCTCTAGACATCAGGCAATTCCACAGCCATGCTAACACTCCTCTAAATAATTCTAAATTCATAGGAAAGGCATGCATTAGCCACCATGTTTACTTTTTGTTTTAACAACCAAATAGTGCAACACATTAGGACAGTACCAGAAGGAAAGTAAAGTGAGCGTTAGCTTTGATGCTTTCTCATAGCCATAAATCTCTGGATATAGTCCTGAAACTGAGGTTAGGTTTCTTCTCACTAATATTTGTGCTAGAAAACATCAAGTACTCAGGATTGACATGATGTAGGAGTGAGCCTCCTGTTTCCAGTCTGTCCCTATATAGACTGAGGTCAGCCAACATCTTATGGGAAGCACTCGACATCCCATAAAGGTCATCTCCTCTCCTGCAATCAGGAGGGACAAACTACTAAGGTCTCTGCTGTGTTTCTATAGGTACAGGCTTCAGTAATGCATCATCCACAGGGCATCTTGTATCCACTAGATAATTGTTCAGATTCCCAAGAGTTTCAAGCCTGCAAATTCAGAAGACTCACAAAAGAAAGTGAAAGGGAACTAAGACAGGTACGAGAAATTTTCCCCCTCCCTTTCTCCTTTGTCACCCCATCCTGATTATGCAATTTGGATAAGCAAAGGTTTTATGATGTAACAGAAGGGATTGAAAAGTCCTCATTTTTATATTCCAATCTCTCTCAAAAGAGAGAAATTACAAATAAAAAAGCCAAAGTTATTTTAAGAAGACATAAGTTATTGCACTCTGCTGCCCAGTACAATGAACTATTCTCAGCTCATGTCAGCTGTTAATAAGACTTTAACATAATATAGCAACTCTGCATGATTAAAAATACACCACAAAGGACATTCACCTCTAAAAATAGTTATAAAAAATTGGACAAAGTCAATCTGAAAATAGATAGGAGGAAAGCAAGAAAAGCAAGATGGATTAAGTAGGGCAAATCACATCAGATGGCAGGAATTAGTGCATTATTTCAAGTTCATAAAGCATTTTTAATATGTATACAACTAAAGCATATCAATCCAGTCACAGTAGCCAGCTCCAATGATTTTTTTTAAAAAAAAAAACAGAAATAGCAGATATTTTTCCAATTTTCACAATAGGTTCAGTCATGCAAAACTCTGGTATTAGCAAATGAAGGCTCTGCGTGCATTAAAGATGCAACAGCCCTGCCCACTGATTTTAGCCTTTAAACTTTGAAAAAATATAAAAACCAAACCAAAACAAAACAAAAAACACATATCTGGACTTGCACCATGAATGTTGATTTCAGTAAAAGAAAAGGCACGCCCATTTTTCCTGAAGTGAAGCAGGTGCTCAAATGCTCTACTGGTACACTGCCAGAGCATCCAGGATTTGGGATGTTCACATAATATAAATGCACCATTCCACCTGTTAACTGTGATTGTTTTCATAGCAAAGACAAGGTCAGTGAGTGCGCTTAATGCAAGGATTGATGCATGACTGATGATATTCTGTTCAAGTTTGAAAATATAGTTCTTTGGTGATCCAAAATACTAATATCTGGTTTAAGAAAAGCAAACGTTAAAAACCATTTTTAAGAAATTGCTTCATTATTTCTCTATGACAGAGGTGCTGTAAATTTTAACCAATGACAGGGAAATCCTGCATTAATACTATTTGGAAAGAATACTAAAAAGTTTTCTCCAAATCCTACAAGCAATCACAAACAGGAACATGAGAAATTTTGTTGGTTTATGAGTTTGTTCAGCATCTCCTTCTTGCTATATCTTGACAAGATAAAAAGATAATATTGGCCAAGAAATGCAAATATGCATTCAAGACATTTCTCAGGGAGAAAAAAATACAAACCACAAAAAAGCAAAACAAAAACTTTAAATTTTCTGCAAAGGTATGTCAGTCTCTGCAAATGACACAAACACTTGATTGTACTGGAAATTCTCAGGCCCGTTTGAAAGAGAGAATTTCATCTGACTTTTCTGTATATGACTAGAATGTCTCAAAAAGAAAAGGGGGGGGTAGTATATAAAGAAATACAATACACTGTTTCAAATATCATAGGGAATAAAGCCATAAGACTTTCAGAACTCAAAAAAAAAAAAAAAAAGGTGGAGTGAAGAACATTTATCTCAACGTTTCTGAGATATTGATATTTGCCGAGATGTGCTGATGTGCTGTAACTACCAAAGAAAACCAGAAAACCAGCAAGAAATACAGACGCACACATGCTGAGTGAATACCTAGAAGCACAGAGCTGATCATTGCAGAGGGCAGGGATAATTTTCTCTACTAATACTGTAAAATACAGATGGGTATTCTCTGCACTGTACAAAATATGTATTTTTTGTTAACTTAAATACATGACTAAAATGGGCAACTAAAAATCTACAGAAAGAATTGAAAGGACCCCATGCCTAATGGCCAGAAAATTATGCTGTTTTAGGCACTGTTCTGTTCTAATACTTCAGAGGAATTGCTAGAACACACACTTCTTTGGAAAACATCTATGCAAATTCCAGAACTATTAAGAAAGTTAGGTTCTCTTCTTCTTTCGAATTCATGTATCAAAAGATATGCTGACTGTCTAAATCTATCTGGACTCATCCTGTCTTAAAAAAAAAAAAAAAAAAAAAAAAAAAAAAAAAAAAAAAAAAAAAAAGCAAATCTTATTCAACATACAGCTGTGAAAATTTCCATTAAATGTACATTTCTTTTATGGTTTCTTTCCTTCCTGAAACGAAACGAGTATCTGGAATCTCAAGTTTAGCATGAGGAGTGTTTGGTTCAAAGCAATTAAAACCAACAAGTACAGTGAAAGCATTTGAATGCCATGTTCATGCAAATTTATTTTTAAATCCTTAGGTGTCCAAGCCAAAGGGATTTAATTTTCACAGATGCCAAACAACCACTTAGAGGCTTTCTCTGTGTCCTAGCACAAGGATAGCTTAGCTCTGCTGAGGAGATTGGAGGTGGAAGGGGGGGGTCAAACTTCTTCCCTGCTGATGCCCCAGCAACTATTCAGTGACCTCCTCCTACAAGCAACCTTCTCAGGTTTATCATTAAATAACACTATCTTGTACAGATTTACTGAGAGTCTAACCCCATAATGTTGCCAGTGTGAGAGCACATGCACCCTGAAGTGCCAAGTGAGCATTTTGATAACTTGTCCACCTAGTATATTAGTATATTAAAAAAAATAAAAAATAAAAACTTATGGGTTACAGGAACACATTTAACTAAACCCACACACATTAACAGACAGTGCATACAATGAAGTTGCCCAGGCAGCATACTCTTTCACCCCTATGTATTTAAGTGTCAAAAAAAAAAAAAAAAAGGTTAAGCTTTGGAGAATTATTATTGAATCTTGTAACTACTACTTCACCTCAACAGAATAAAACTCATTTTATCTTCTCTACTGATATGGATCTATTGAAGCTATTGAATGGACTGAAGTCCAGACACAAACCAAGCAAACAGAATTGGTGAAAGTGCCAATAGGTCTGTAAAGAACTTGTGGCCTCTACAGAATGAAATAGTGTGGACTTGGGTCAGTGAACGTGTTACTATTTGAAGAACTATCTCAAGACGGCATATGCTAGTGGAAAATTGAACCATCTCTAGCTCAGTGTATTTCTTGAATAACATGACCTAGCTACAGTATTTGTAATTTGTGCACTAGGACTTGATCCGAAGCCCATTCAAGTCATCAGAAAGACTCTCATTGATCTGAGCAGACTTTGGATTAGGTAGTAATTGGTTTTATTCAGTTTGATTTTTCTTCCAGAGGAACAAATCTGTATCTACCAAATATGCACCTCTACCATTACTTTAATCTTTACTTAAAAGCAAAATTCAACTGCTTCAACATCAGTGGCTGGAAATATTTGTTCATTTCTGTGTGCAACATGGCAAACATTGTCATCTTTGCAATTACTAGCTGACTGAAATTTGATGAAAGTGGGGAGGGTCAGGGGGGAGGGGGCGCATAATAATTAAGATACTTTATTTGGAAAAGTCCTGTTAAATCCTAGAGAAAATATTTTTACTGTGCATTTCAGAGTTTAGACTTCAAAAAAGGTGGGGGTAGGTGAAGGTGATTGAATAATTACCAAGCGTATGAAAAGGGATGCATAAATCATTGTAGATGAAACAATACCGTGTTGCCAACAACTACTTAAACCTTAAATAAAAGTCCCCCAGCCTGAACCAAAAAGGCTCAAGGGACACATATCATGTCATGTTTGCTTACACAAGGATAGGTCTTAACTCACAGAAGTGCTTGTGTGAAAACGTTAATGGATTATTTCTAACCAGTAAAGAGATTGTTCAAGAATTCATGACTGATTAAATTCAAATCAATAGTGTTGTTCATATCTTTCATACTGAGCTAAAAACATTATGCATATATTTTCCCCTATTTTTATTTCATCTTTTTCTTGTAACTTGGGATGTTTTTAGACCCTCTACACAAATACAAAGTGTATCCCTCAAAAGTTTCACATTTTCTGTAATATAAAAAAAATTAAATTGAGTTGTGGTTTTTTTGTTTTTACCTCTCAGCAAAAAACAGACGATGCAGATAAATGAAGAAACTGAGACCTTGTCTATTAGCATTCTCACCCTATTTGAGAGTTGGAGACTCCCCCTCCCCCGCCCCCCAGTATTATGGTAGAAATAAGTTGATGTTTATTTATTTATTTATTGCTGGCTTACATGCCCTCAGGATGTTGGAATACAAACACAAAAGCAGGTGCAGTGCTAATTTAATTCTGTGGCAAGTTTTCACTGGTTCAGGAGCAACATCAAAGACAAGCTAAGAATATCAAATTAAAGCCATCTATCATGCTTGCTACACCACATTGTCCAAATGGCTGAACCAATATCAGTGAGAATTTAACTGTCACCAGGAAGAGAAAGCATTGGTATGCTAGGCCTAAAATTAGAGTAAATTTGAGTAAATTGAAAGATTATTAGAGGGGGGACATTAACATAAGTTTCAGTCCACCATTTAAAGCCTGTAAACAATCTTCACCAGGTAATCAAGACCCATTTATCACTGAAAATATTGATGCTTTGTTAGATACAGAAGAATAGCAAAAAGCTCCTAACTTTATTAACATTAAAAGTACTAAGCAGATAAAGTCTAATTAAAGACAGCAGCTTCCCTGGCTACATACTTGCCTCAGTGTTCGATCTGCCAGGCTCAGCACCCAGACGCGTAAGCCTCTTGTGGAAAACAAAAAGCACTACAGCTCTGCAACCTACGATCTGTACTTGTTGAGTATGCCCTTTTTTGAAACATGCACCTAATTTTACAGGAAAGTTTTACATAGAAATATAAGCAGATAATATTAATTTCTATTAATATCTCTAAAATTATAAAATACTAAAATACTTGTAGCCGCTTAAGCACACCAGTACTCCCCTTAATAACAAAAGCTAAATTTTACAAATATATTATGCTAGTTCATCTCTCTTGGGAAGGCTTTTAATGCATTTCCATCCAGCATTGGGAGTACTACAGTGTCTACTTTGTTTTTTGTTTTAAAGAATCATCTAGTATTTACTAATTCTATCACTTATCAAGAAAGCAGGTGAATGAATCTTTGCAGTACAGCAGCAAACAGAACAGCTCTTAATAAGCTTTATTTTCTCAGCGTAGGAAGCTCTTTTAAGCTTTCTACAGTGTTTAAAAGCTTTCACATTGTTGCATGCTTGTCATGACAACCTTGGCTGAAGCTTCACTTGACCATTAACACCCCACACATCATCCCTATCATGTAAGAATGTATGTAGGTATCTTTGCAAATTTCCTGCTAGCTTTCAAGCATGAGTGAAGAAAGTTGAAAGGCTTTAATAATACCTGGTGTGACAGCACGGCCTGCTGCCCTGAGGATAAGAAGACAGCCTCAGTACTGGGGATGGACCCAGAAAAAGAGAAATAGACTGCTTAGTAGTCATGGGTATCCCTCTATGGCAGAGCCACTGAGGAAACTGTGGGGAAGACTTCTTAGGAAAAAGAAAGGGTGGAAAAAATAGAAAGAAAATGGATGAGCAGTTTCTGTGCTGGGTGCCCATGCCCAGGCAGGGCTGTGGACCTGCAGGGAGCTGTGAGGAGAGGCCGGTGCTGCCGCAGGCCTACCATAGCCAGTTCCAGCGGCCCCAAAAGGTTTTTGAGACAAGTTTCCCATTTTGTCAGGGAACATACTCTGTGAGGGGCCCTGAGACTCCTTGTTTCAGTTAATTTGTAAGTAAAGACACTCAGCAATATCTATTTTAATGCGATTAAGCAAGCCTCCATTCTTCCTTTCCTGGCTTTAATAATTACAATTGTTTTATTTAGAAATCATTAATGTGATTAAGCAAGCCCCCATGCTTCTGTCCGTGGCTTCAGTGGCAGGAGGCAGTGGGAGGTGCTCCAGGCCTGGGAGCTCCTTGCAGCCTGTGGAGAAACCCTAGTGGAGCCGAGGGATGTGCCCTGAAGGAACTGCAGCCCATGGAGAGGAGCATGCACTGGAGCAGTCCATGAAGGGCTGCAGCCCATGGAGGAGCCAGCGTGGAGGAAGTAGTGTCAGAGAAGATCTGTTATGCACTGACCCCGGCCACCATGCCCGTTCCTTTTGATGGGGGTGAAGGGAGGAGGATCAGTCAGGAACAAACAAGTACAGTTGATCCTGGGAAGCAGGAGGGTTGGAGGAGAGTGTATTAGGCTTATTTTTATTCTGACCCACAAGCTTTTCCATCTTTTCTTCCCCTGTCCTGTTGAAGAAAGAGGAGGAGAGAAGCTACTGGAACTATTTTTAATATTTTTTAAAGGTTTGTTAAAATGAGACTAAGTACAGAAACAAAGCAAAACCAAAATCTCCTCATCCCTCTTACTCAGCCCCACCACAGCCGCATTCAAGCAACTAGGATCCTTTTTACAGACTGTATAGGGACAATTGCCTAAAGATGCTGAATTTCAAGCCCAAAATTCATACTAGATTATTCAGCCTTTGCCACTGAAAAAAAGTTCTTGTTCCATGTGTTTATTAAGCACTAAAATACCTTAGAAATACTGCAGAAGTCCCTGAAAGCAATGCAAAGTAAACAGCAATAACAACTTAAGGTTTAACCTGAGTTTCACTTATATTTGGAGTTGACTGAGTTTTATACCTCTGCACAAATCACAATTGTCAGAGTGACTGCAAAAGTAATATTTCATCAGATAAGTGTACCATCTTTAAAAGGAAGACATTAAAAAAAAAAAATCAATTTTCCACTCATTACAATAAGTGTACGGATCACTAAAGATAGCTACAACTGCCATAATGCTTTGTGTAATTTATGCAACAATTTCTCGTTTGTTCATGGTGGGCTGTCACATACAAGACTACACACAATTGGAGAATATAAAAATAATTCAAGCAATGCATCTGAGAACAAATTTGTTGGAAAAAAAAAATCTTGGAAAGAAATATGAAAACCCAGGCAAAAACCATAGGTGGTTGCTACAGAAACAGCCAGAGTGCATCACAGTAGAATCCACAGTTATTCACACAGATCACTTAACTGAGACACCAAATTAAATAGAATTCCCCTCCTCAAGATAACCAGAAATGGTACATCACAGTAAGACAAAACCTTTGTGTACCGCTAGCAATGCACTAGCTCCCCTTTTATATGAGAAAGTAATTAAAGACTTTTCCCCTCTGTGACTACTAATACTTCAATTTCTGGAAGCATTGATTAGAATTTCATAAATATTTGTCAGTAGACAGCTAAAAAGACAACAGTGAATCTCACTTTGAAATGTTTAAAGTGTAAAAGTAATTAAATCAAGTGTTTTAGATTTTTGAAAATATAATTACAAGTAATAATGCTAATGTTATCTTTCATGTATACCACTCTAACTGCAAATAAACAGAAAATCAATATGAATATTTCCTTCAAACTAGCTGTTTGGTTTATGTTCTGATTGTGTAACAAATCTGTGGTAGAGATGAATCAAAATTGGAAGATGAAAAACATTTTCAGTCGCTTTTCCACATATGCTGAAAGAATTTCACAATTATGGAACACATTTCATTTTATCAGTCTTGAATACATAAAGTCAAAACATGCCCCCGAGGATGATTCCTTCTATGTCCCACTACTCTACTATTTCTATACCCTACAGTCAAAAAAAATCATAACTGTTCTCTGATTGGAATTATTTCTGAACAAACTCCACAAAGAATGGACTGTGGTTAGAATTTTCTGTGATTATTTACATTTCAGTGATTACTTATCTTTCATATCAGCCTGTAAAGTCGGGTGTTTGAGTGCAATCAACTAAAACAGTAACTTGATTTGATGGCTGTTTTTCTGAAGAAATAAAAGGTGTTGACTTTTCAGAAATTGCAAGCATTTCTGAGAAGCTGCAGCTTGCAACAATTGCCAAAGTATTGTTTCCATGAGGATTACTGTGCAGAGCACAAGCGTGCGCCTTGAAGTCTTACATTGGAAAATGGTCCCACATTCCACCTTCAAACTCCAGTTCTCAGTCTTAAGATACAGAATTGAGTTTATCTGCCCTGAGCACAAGAACAGCTTTTCCTTTGTATACAGACAGAACTATTGATTCTTTAATGAATAAATTTGATCATAGTTTATTCCAGTTGTACGTACACAGAACTGAATGAATTGATTAAAGAAGCAAAGTCATATGAAAATATAATGAGTATTGAGTCTCTAAATAAGTTTAAATTTATATCAGTTGAATACAAATGTAAACTAGAAATAAAAATGATATAAAATGGATATCAGGTTTCCCTAAAAATGCCCTTCAGAATATGTCACTGCCCCTTATTCTTCATGCAGTTGATCCTTCCCTTGCCCCAAGAAAAATGACCAACTACTTCATGATGATACATAATCATTTAGTGCAAATAAGGTTTAAGCTCAATACAAACATCATATTTGTGCTGCTTATGGTCTGTATCCATGGAATCAGGCTTTTCAGTGTCATCTCAGATGCAGGTCACAATCTGATGTAGGGCATGAAGGAAAACCTGGTAATAGTCTAATATATTTAAGCAGTACTAGACACTGGACATCTATTCTTTTTCATCTCAACTCTCTTCATCAGAAGATTACAGTACTCCCCAAGGCTCAGACCTGAACAGAATGGAGGTGAAACCCCTTCCTTAGCACCCACATTCTAAAATAAGAATTTGAGTGGGTAATTGTTTGCATTATACAGAACTGGCAAGCTCTTAAGCTTGTCTGTTTAAAGTAGCTCCAACTGGATGTGAGGAACTTGATTTAGCACAAAACTTGTCTGGAGCTAAAAAAAAAAAAAATATTAGCAGCCTCTTACTGGAGGGTCTTGCTGTCCCAAGTGAGAGCAGCCCTGAGTCTTCTCAGTAACTAAACTTTCACCCTGCCATGCTGTGATATTGGCTGGATGACACAAAGTGGATGATAACAGGTTTACTGACAACCCATCTATCTGCAGCATCACCTTTTCCTCAAGCACTCCTCTGTCACTTTTCCCTTGGCAATTAGTCTGTGCTCACTCTAAGTTCACCAGACCAGGGCATTGTGTTCTGCCAGGCTATCAGTGCTTTACCAGGAATAGCAAGCGCATAAAAACAGCATCTGCCCCTGGTTCTCTGAGCAGGCTTATGCTGAGGAGGGGCAGTGGTAAAGGATGTTCAGAGCTGTATCATGAAGTAGATTAAAGAGCAGAACAAAAAACAACTCACAAGGGAACTTTTACCACGTGCTAATCATCCCTCTGAGATTTAACAGAGCAGAAACTGTAGCCAAGTTCCTTCAGCATCTGCAAAATGTGATTATCTTTGGTAAACACCATTACCTGAAATTGCTTAATTATTTTTTCTTTCATCAGGATTTCAGGCAAAGTAATAATAAAGTAAAATTTGTACTGATAGGAAAAAAAGTTGGCAATGTTGCCTGAAGAGATAAATGACTGAACAGTCAGCAACATACCGTGTAGTTCTGAAAGCAAATCCTATATTGAATACAGCTTACTGACCTCGCTTCATGTATGCGAAAAGTATTTTCAAAGGTAAACAATGTCACCTCTATGCCCAGCAAGACTCTTTTCCCAAAAAGAAAAGAAGCTAGTAGGTGATATCCAATACAAGGATTGCAAAGATTTGCTCAGAATGATGATCTTTGGCTCTGGGGATTAGCCCATTCTATTCACCAGTTGAGAGAGATAATTCTACTGTTAAGACAGGACATGATGCATATTTGTGCCGAGGATTTATATGTTGTTCTGAATAGAGATGCTGTCTGGCTTCCCTGGTCTTCTGTTTATAGTATTCTTGCCAGATCTATCTCAATGATCGATAAAAAAGATTACTAAATATCTAACCAAAAAAGACAGTAATATACAGTAACTACCATGAACAAAATAAAGATATAACTGCAACAAAGAAAAGCAGCAGAAGTCAAAATCTATTTCCCATCATGAACTGACCTAGAATTACCCTTCCTTACAATCACTAGGCAGTCACCCAGAATAAAAGTCATAGAAAATGCATGTTATCTGTTCAATGAGGAGCGGACTTCACAAAGAAAATCCTCCTTGAAACAGCACAACACCCTTCCAGTGAGGAAGAGACAGAGCAGTGCTAACCACTTCTGAGCCTTATGGTTCCCTATCCTAACACATTTCAGGTGTCTATAGCAATGTCTAACTCAAGAGAATGGAAGTGATTTTGAACTGCCAAAGTCTAGGAGAATACCACATCTTGTTTGAACTCCAAGCTAAGGCAAAACGCAGATGTTAAATTCGTCCACACCACCTGAGGATCCCCTGGTTTACAGAGGGACACAGCTTGAAAGGGGGCTCAGATGTTCTCCCTTCCAGCTCCCCGGCCTTGATGCTGCAGAAACCACGGCCCCAGCTCACAAATGGCAGACACCAAACACTGTTCACAGTCACTCTTGATAACTGAGGCACACTTCCCTCTCACCAGAATGACACTCTGCTCCTACACCCAGATCCCAAATACATCTGCTTCCTTCTACATCTTGTTCCTCCACAATAGAAGTTAACAGGTAAAGTTTATCCCACATAAATAGTTAGCTCTACTCAGAACACAAAGACAGGTGTCCCACACTAAATGCCGGCCATCCTGTAGGCAAGACGCAAGAAGCTCATTTTGTTTCATCTTGTTGCCCAAGTGTTTAAAGAAAAACATAGCAGCAACCTCTTTTACTAATCATCTACTCAGGGTTCTCAATTACATTAAAAAAAAAAAAAAAAAAATAGAGTGCTTTAAAAATGTTTAACCCATTATAATCCCAGCAGGAGAAATTCAAAAAGCTAATAAAGTAAGTTATTTCAAAAGGCCTGTGAAGAGCTGTCCCAGTATGATTCCTACAGAAGCCTGCTCTTTTCATAAATCTTCAAAAACTCCCAACAAACATTTGACAGAAAATTCTGTCTATGACAGAGACCATTTGGAACCACCTCCTGAATATCCAAAAAATAAATTAGCTATGAAAGAGGTTCTGAAATTCCACATATTGAAAACGCTTAGCACCCTTCATTGCTTTTTGAAAATGATTTGCACACATTGTTTAGACTGAAGATCCTCAAAAGAGAAGGTGTGAGTAGAAAAGCTAACGCTACAGCCAGAAATTAAGCAGTTTCTGAGAAATCTGGGGGGAAGCTGCTCAGCCCCAGTCTCTCTGCTCTGTTCCAGCCCTGTCCCCTCCCCAGCCACCTCCATCACTGAAAGAAGGCACAGAGGGGTCCCTGACACAGAACCATTGCAGAAAGCTTTCTTCAATCAAGTATATGATTTCAGGTTATCAGCTAAAATACATCTCATTGCATTTCAGGAGACAAATTCCCATAATTCCAAGAACATTACACAAGCCTTCTCCACTGCCACTACTAGCACAGTCATTAATTTTGCCGGTGCTGCTTTTAATCTTTTATTGCACAACTCAAAGAGGTTTTTGATTTTATCATTCAAGGGGCAGGTACTGACATTTGGAGAGGAGCAGCTCTGCTCTACTACTCTGCTTGACACCTAATTTTGAAGGCTGCTTCTATCAAACTACGTCCTGCCCTGCTCTTTGCTAAGTTCTTGACTGTTTCAACACTGACTATATCTCAGCTGGGCACAAGAGGTGTCCCCACAGACCCAGAGAGAAAAGGGATAGGCTATGGGGACTTCAGGAGCAGATAAGGCACAGGTGGACATTTTCCTTCCTGAAGGAGAAATACAAGTTTGGAAAGCTGGCTGAGAGAATTAGGGGAAGGGCCTAAAGGGCCTCACCTCGAAGTATCTGGATATATACTATGACATACGTCCCACAGCTAAAACCTGAGACACTTAGGGTTGACCATGCAGATGCTACCAACAGAAAAGCTAATTGTGCCAGGGAACAGCCCGGTATAGTTACTGTCTAGTTTCTCTACTGCATGAGTACCACAGGAAGTTAATTGATTCACTTTTGAATATGTGGGTACCCAAAGAGGAAACAGGCCAAAGCCCTGCTCCAAATAGAAGACCAAATTCCTACTTTTTTCTTTTCCTCTTCCCTGAACAGGTACTAAGTAAAAATAAAAGCACTTGGCAAAGTAGCCAGAGCACACACTACACAGCACCCAAACTACTTTCTGAAAAAAATAGATTCCTTGAGAGAAACTTATTTTGCCACAGAAATCTTAATTCTCCCCTCCTGCAGCAGCACACACAAGGCTTGCTGTAACATTGAAACGCGTTAATTCTTGGCAGGAGGCAGTGGCTTTGCCTGTGCAAAGCACACCAGGCAGCCCACTGTGCTGCCCACCATGACACAACCCATTAGCATGTGCGACCAGGAGCTAGGGTGGAACAGCACGCTACAGCCAACAGCTTTTAATGGCTTTCTGCTGCCTGCTCTAGCAAGTGCTTCTGCCTCGTGCAAGCTAAACTGAATGCAGTATGTCAGCAGATGGAGAAGGGAAATTTAAGAAACTTCTGCCCTCCTGGGTTTTAAGAAACCTCTTGCCCTCTCTGCTTGGCTTTGAAGGAGGGTCTCTGCTGGATTTTTCAGAGCACGTAGCTAGACAGATGCAAGGGAAGAGCACTGTCCCCTTACTCACAAAAATCATTATCCAGCAAAACACCTTTGACTCCATAATTCATGTTTTCTTTCTAGATGACTTCCATGTTGTTGTGGTTTAACCTGGTCGGCAGCTAAACACCACACAGCCATTCGCTCACCCTCTCCCCCCTCCCTCTCTGGAATGGACAAGAGAAACAGGAAAGCGAAGCCTGTGAGTTGAGATAAAGAAAGTTTATTAAGACAGGAAAATAATAATAGTAATAGTGATAATAGTAATACTAATGTGTACAAAACAAGTGATGCACAATGCAATTGCTCACCACCCTCTGATCGATGCCCAGCCTATCCCCAACAGCTGTCCCCCCCACCCCGGCTAGCCACCCCTATATATTGTTCAGCATGACCCCAGATGGTATGGAATACCCCTTTGGCCAGTTTGGGTCAGCTGTCCTGGGGCTGTCCCCTCCCAGCTCTTGCTGCCCCCCCAGCCTGCCCGCTGGCAGGACAGAGCGAGGAGCTGAAAAGTCCTTGGCTTGGTGTAAGCATTGCTCTGCAGCAATTAAAACATCAGCATGTTATCAGCACTCTTCTCATCCTAATCCAAAACATAGCACCCTACCAGCTACTAGGAGAAAAATTAACTCTGTCCTAACTGAAACCAGGACACATATTTATCAGGAGCTCCCGTTTTTCTTCTCTGGAGCTGCTTTCCCACTTTGGGAGAGAGGAACAAAGCACTCCCAGTCAGTAGGTGTTTTGAAGCCAACCACTAACAGAATTTCTTGTGCAAGAAGGAAGTGAAGAGATTCAATAACTTTTCTATTGCCTCCCTGAGCTCCCTGCCTTTGTTAGAGCTGATCCACCCCTACCATTTCCTTCAGCGCACCAGTGCACAAGCTGCCTGTGTTGCTCTTGGTGAGGATCAGCCATGGGGGCTCCTCGCCCCAGTGCCAGCCACATAGGTCATGTCTGGAAACTAGGCACAGCAACCAGAAAGTCAAAAGAGAGGAAAGGAAACAAGTCTGCTGCACAAGGAATGCTAAAAGTGAAGACATTTCAAATAGAAGGCCAGTAGCATTCAAAACAACAGATATTTATTCAGCTACTTGCAGCAAATTAGAAGCCACGGCAAGAACAAGCCAGTGCACTACAACAACAAAGGTGAATCCTGCCCCATTACCCCCTTCATATCCAAAAGGCAACCCACATAGAGCTGAGCTTAAGAGTCAGTTTACCATCACGCACAAGCAGGGTTAATAAGGTGTTTAAAACAAGCTGGTCCTCACATTTCTTCTTCAGTAAGCCATCGATGCCTGTAGAGCCAGCACCTCAAGTCTCCTGCAGTTCCATCCCAAAGATGCACACAACCTGTGGGCCAAGGCCAGCTGAACCCTTCGTTACATGCTTGTTGTTTCAATAAATCCACTTTTAGTTTGCTAATGCATGTATGAAAGAGATGCAAGGCTTCTATCAGGCTTTTTTTTTTTTAATTAAAATTCACCACCATTAAAGGGCACGTGACCACTTTTACCTAAGTAGCTTAACTATGACATTAAGAAACCCACAGCTGCCTTTCCCTTTGCTGATCTAACCCCTGATGTTTGGCTAATTTCAATGCATTTGAGATGCTGTTATTTGTTGTGGTGGTATAACCACTACTAATGCTTGCTTCAACCATATAAAATACCATTCAAAAACCATTTCAAAAATAAATACATATTGCCCAGCCAACGAAAAACCATCTGTCCTTGTGCCAGTTCAACCCATTCTGTCAGGCACTGGGCTTCAGTGGTAATCCCTGCACCAAAAGAATTTAAGGAACACTGAAGGATCTGTAAATGCAGCTCATCAGTAGCTTCAGTTTTGTGCGTGGTAGGGAGAATTGCTGATATTCAGACAGCCTACTCCTGTATTTTCAGGGTACATGAATTCAGCCAGAAAACAAACTAGCTATTGAAGTCCTGTTCTTTGTTTCTCACCTCATTTCACCCTTCTCTAAATTGCCATCAGTGCAGCTCTATACAGAAATGAGTTGCTAACAGAGCTGAGAAACCTTTTCCTGTTCACTAAAACATGAATTATGAAGCCTTGTCATTTGTTTTGCTCTTGATTCCAGGCCATAGAGAAAAGCCACCAATGAGACTTCTGGACAAGTGGAGAATGACATGGTATTTTACAACAGGACAGCCATAACCTAAAGAGATCTCAAAACAAAAAACAAGAAACAAACAAACAAAAAAAACACTCATGAACCACCACCATGCCCCAAAAATAAAAAAGCAAAGTAAGAATAAATTGGGAGAGTCAAACTGGACACTTACACCAATCAGAAAGAATGTGCTTGAAACACCCAACTTTTGTTAGTTGGGTATATGACAGGATGTGACATTTTCATATCCTCGATGGATGAAATAATCGTGCCAAACTGCTGTGTTCCTTTGGCAGTGTCCAGAATGAGACATTGCAAATAGTATTGCAACTCATTTTTTTTTTCTCCATTATAATTTTAACAAACTTTATATTGAAATATGCTAGCAAGACTGTCAACTGCTCCATCAACATGCCACCATTGAAGTCCAGGCAAGTATCACCATTTAAGCAAGTTGAAAACCTGGCCTTTACATTGCTAAGGCTGGTAGTTCTGTGTATTACTAAGATTCCCTAACATCTCATTATATGCACTAGATTTCCTCCTCCCAAGGTTAACCAATATACACAATACTGAATATTTTTATAACAGGTCTTGAGCTGATTTGAAGTACAAACTTCAGCAAAAATAATGCAGCTGTTTTCAACAATGTAGTAAAGAAAGCACATGCAGATTTTCTTCTGTTAGCCTCAGAGTGTTGAGATATGCTGAAATATTTTCTTTACTATGAACTCTACCAAAATGATCAAAAGTCAGATTCTTATTAGCATAAAAGTGGGAATACTTCACTTTGAGAAAACCTCAAAAAACTAGGTAAAAGAGAATGGAAATTAGTTGCATACCCTGCCCTCCCATCCACCAAAACAACCCCGTAAAGAACTACACTGGCTGAACATGGACGCAGGTAACTCAGTGACAGCCCAGTAACACCTTGTCCCTAGGGATGATCCCACTGAGCCCAAGAGCCTGCTAGAGGATCCCATCAGAACTATCCAAGTCTCTCAGAGATGCTGGGATTCTCCAACACCTTGCCTGTGCCCTCTCGTCTCCTGAGGCTTATATTGATGAGCAGATGCAGTAGCTCTCTACCAGGACGTCAAGCTAATCCAAACTTTTTAAAGGCAAACAGCACAAAGCGACCAAAAAGTAAAAGGCCAAATCATATCTACCACACCATGAACTCCTCATTAGCCAAACTTTCATTTTCAAGCCGCAGAGATGCTAAACATTTGAAAGTCGATAGGCATGCAATAGGGATGGCTATTCTTTTTATTCTCCTCATGAATATCTAAGTTGGCCAGAATAAGAGTTTTGATGAGCTATAGATGGAACACATTGAACAACAACAACAAAAACCCTCTACTTTTAAAAGACTTTCTCACTAAATACCATCCATCTTTTGCTACACATATCTATGCCATATGCATCTGTACAGAACTGTCCAACATGTGTCAGCATTGAGGCTAGACTGAAGGTAGGGGAAAGGTTCATGCTAAATTAGACCCAAGAGAGCAGGAAGAGAAAGGACAGTCTCATAACCAAGGCAACTGTACAATGCTGTCAGATGGGCAGAACAGCAGGGATACAGCCACAGGTGCTCAGTTTCCTCAAAGTAGCCTTAAACAGTTAGAGTGCAATATTAGCAGCAAAGAATCAGATGCTAAAGGTCTTAAACTGAGCAACTCAAGTTGGCAGAAGACTTTTGGCCTTTATACCTTCTGTTTCAGCTTCCCCAAGTTGCTGTCACTCCTTCAACTCACAGGCTTGTTTTGAAGATAAAGTCATCATTAGCACTTGTGAAGCACTCAGACACTGCAGTGGCAACTGCTGTTAAAAAGCCCATGAAGAGATTTAGATTTCCTCTGTGTGCCATAAATAAGGCACGGGACCACACACTTAAAAATGGGGAAAACATAACACTGAATAGCTGCTCATTTAGTGAGTGCTGTTCATCCTGCTCACTGAATTAGGCAGGAGGAAAAAAAATAGTATATGATCATGTAATTAAAGACTGTATAATAATGCATATACATGGGGCCTGAATCAGGTCTGCACTGACAACATTGTGTTTGATTGCTTAATTTTGCAACCTTAATGATATTTCTTTAATGTAGTTTAACATTGCATAAGAATTCTTTCCATAAAAACTATATTAGGCAGTGTTTGTCAGTAAGTGTACGTAACCAATGCATTATGTATATTTGGTTCCGTCCAGGTCTCTTGGCACTCTAAGAATGGTTGCCAAATAAAATTTAACAGTATTTTCAAAGGATTTTTCTGCAGCGTTTTCCTGTTTAAATACTTTTCCTGGATTGGTTAGAATTTCTAATCAAATATATGAAGTAAAACTGTTCTTCTGTCATGGTCATTCAAGGCATTTTCAGTCAAATTACAACTCAGAAACCATCATTTTGCCTCTATATGAGAGCAAGAACATCCCCTCTCTATCCTAGTAGACCTAACTTGATAAAAAGGGAGTGAGAAACACTTACAGACCCTTAACAGGACAATGAAGCTACTACTGTCTGAGGAAAGAGAAGGCTTGCGTGAAGTCACGTGGAGAGGCAGTCTCAAATATGAGAAAGTTAAAATATTTTTGCTGGAAATGGGAGTTAGTGAAAAACTCATACCAGCATTTCTGAACAATTCTATGGGTTATAATTTTGGCAGCAATGGCACCCAGAATGGCAAGGCTGTTCCAGCTGTGTTGCATTTGCACCATGTCAAATGGGCTTGAATATTACTGTCGTGCAAAGAAACCCATGTGGGAACTCAGGCCTCCACATAAGAATATTAAAGCTTCAGCTTTGTTTTTGAAATGCCACCCTAAAAACACATCGGATTTAATTCATTTAAAGTAGGAAGCTAAGCAACTTCCAGCTAGCCAAATTCACTACGTTTTGTTCTGGATATGCCAGGAATTACTACTCTCAGTCAACCATTTCAGCTCATGTCTTACTCAAGAAGAGCTTGTGAGGTCAAAATGAGAGAGATCAGGCTTCAGGTACAGGTAACTACAATCAACAAAAGTCAGTGATTCGTGCTACCATGAACTCTGTAGGAGTCCAAGGAGCATGACATGCTGTGTTTGTTGTTTTTTCCTGGACCACACTTGTAAGGCACCTTCTGTTGGTGCATCATTTCCTAAAGAGCACATACAGAACACCCTAAAGGGAGGCAAATGCTCTGCTCTCCCATGTGGAATGTGCTTTCTTTTTTTGCTGCTCTCACACATCTCCCAGCTGATCTTTTCTTCTGTGTAAGTTAAAACTTTTTCATGGGAACTCCAGATCATCAGTCCTTGAGAGAGAGGGAGTGAGAGATTTTCTCCCCACCAGCACTTTTTTTTTTTTTTTTAATGAGGGAAAACCAACAGCTTAATGTCAGGCCTTTTCTCTCTTATCTCATGATTCTGGGCATGAATATATGGGTAGTCAGAAAGTATTTCATTTAAGAGACTAGGTCCTGGTGTCCATTAGGATTAGGACTTCCAAATTATTTTGGTTAGCTGCAGAAATGATTTGGTTTAAATCTTTTTATAATGAAAAAAGAAAAAAACTATTCAAAAAAAAAATGGATGAATGTTAGCCAGTGGATATTTTAATCAGCAGCTACTCAATGACACAAAACAGTTACTGACAGCAGAAACAGACACATATGCACAGTCGATCACCTTTACAATTCATCTGCCCTGCCTTGTGGATTCTATTGAATATCAATATTTTTTTGGTTTATTATGTAGCATCCCATCCAAACAGTATGCAGACAGTTATTGATTCTTGCAAGAGAGTTGTAGGTACCCTTTGTAGGTAATAACCTGTGTGTGTAAAGCAGAAACCACTTAATCTCCAAATGCAGACCAAATCCCTCTTGTCCTGCATATTATATAGTTTCAGCACACAGTTTCCAGCCAAGACAGATTACAAACCTTGGGAAACATCTTTGCTCAAAGTTGCCCTGGTAAGAAACATGGTGTATTAGCTTCAAGCAGTGCTGTGTTCTTCAGCCATACTGCTTCCAGTGCTCCCAAACTTGCTTGCTCATGAGACTTCACAATACAACGCAATCATACTGTAAGCATAAATAAATCATATCCACTAAATAGGAGAGATCAGGGAAGCAATCGGCATCACACCTGTGTTTCCATGGAGCTCTGTGATATCATAGGCATCATGCCATACACAACACATGGCTTCTCACCATCTCAGATCTCCCTCTGCAGTCCCTCCCACAGACTCATTCATAATCAGGCTGCAGATACTGTCTCGGTAGTTTCACCAAGCCAGCAGCCTCTACAGAGACACCTGATGGAGGAGAATAGAAACTTCAAAGCAGATTGAAGAGAATGTTTCATGCATGAGGGACAATCCAAGAGTACCAAGGGTAATCCACTATCTTGAAAACATGTGAGTGCTGATATAGTGAGGTGGGATAAAGAAATAAAATCTATCTTGTCAGGTGTTAAGAGAGCTGAGAAGCTTACAACTGATGTGATGAGAAAGGAGAGTTGAAGAAGGTAAGGTGTAGTGGAGTAAAGCTGTTCATGACCAAAGGTGGATGCAGAACTTTATCCAAATATGAACACATCACCACTGAGCTGCTGTACAACCATCATACCATATACAGGAGCCAGTGCTAAAGTCATAAATAGAGAACCAAAGGGCATGAAAACAGAGTTAACCAAATACATATAATAGGATGCTTCACAGTAGAGGATGTCAAAGCATCTAGCCATCATCTTGTCGATAGCAGCATCTTACAGGATAGGCTACAGATAAGGTGAGGAGTGCAACCACCTGTGTCTTGGCCATGACCTTGCAGGAGTTACAAACACCCTGCTCCTCACGTCGGCATATGAGCTCCTTCCATATGCTGAGTGGCTTTGGGACAAAGTGCTGTAACATGACACTGGGGCAAGTGCTTTCTAATGTGCAGCTCCGAGGTTGCCACTGCTGTGGGCAAGTTGGTGTTTTGAGGCAATGTCCACATGCCAGCATGGAGCAGACACTTCAATACCTGCTCTTTTACTCTGTGGCTTCTATTTTCTGATGTCATTCAGACCTGAATGAGGTTCCAATAAATTGTTGCCTACAATTACTGCTTCCAGAATGACTACATTTTATGCTTTCCTGACACTCTGTTAGAGATATATATTATTATTTTCAAACGAGTGCTTAAATGAGTAATTTGTATGCACCAGTGAGCTTTACTTGAAATCTAACAACACATCTAAAAATAACTGTTGTGACAATGGGTAAATACTGGCAAGTCACTGAATCAAAATGAGTGTGACAGAGGTGATTGGAAGATGGAAATAATTAAGCTGGCTTTCCCCCCCTTTCATTTTCATCATAAAAAAAAAAAAAGCCTAACAAAGATGAAAATTTGAAGTGTTCTGTGGGAGACACCTTTCATTTCCCTCAATAATGAAAGGATTCCAACACCCAAGCCAACACGATGAGAATAAATGAATAACTTGTATAAATTTTGATTCAGTTTTAGCTTTTTTTTTTTTCCTACTTAAAGTTTTCAGAAAGCTTGAAATGTAGAAGAGTCTTGAAGTTCCCCAAGGAAATTTGCACAACAGATGGCGTGTAAGATATTGTAGTTTTGGAGGTTTGATTAGAGGATACGGTGATATCTAGTGGGTTGAGTGCAGGACTGAGAGCCAGGAGCTTTCAAATTTTAATCCCCACTTTACCACTTGCTCACTGCCTAGCCTATGGCTAGTCATATGGTATTCTCATTCCACATTACTGCAAAATGCAGACACAGAAGATTCTCACAAGTTTGCTTTGAAGGATTATTTTAAGGTTTTACTTTGCTTAGATTTAAATACTATCCAAGTGGTAAGAACTGCTTTACCACACTATAAGTGAGACGCTATTGTCACACCAAATCAAAACCTGCATTGTTGTATGACCCAAAAGAGTACTTCTAAAGAAGTATGGCTCCAAGACCTTTACTCTAGGTAGATCATCCAGAAAAATAACTGACTATCACCTCAAAACACACTAAGACAAATTTAATGTGAAATTTTTCACGTGTTACTTCTACAAGGGTGGTGTTTTAAGGATCAAGTTTGTAAACAGAGTTCTGAACAATACAGCAAATGGCAAAAACCACTGTAAAACTAAAAGCAAAAATATTGGAAAGGATTTTGTTTTATTAAGAGTTCATAAAATGCTTTAAAAACATGTCTCCAGGCCTGATGCAGACCTGAAATATTTAATGCTTAAAGTATGCATTTGCTGTTACAATAGCTTCTCTCATACTTTTTTCTTCCTCCTGAGTTTAGAAGTGTAACCCTGATTTAATTATTTTTAAGCCAAAGCTAAATAGTTTAGTTAAAACCAGAAAATTGCTAATTTTAATGAACGCCATTCCAGCTTTTAGGCAATTGGTCCACTACCTCTGTTCAGTCAGCAGACATGAAAACATTTTAGTTCAGCACAACTGAGAATTCCTTCATCATCATGTCAAGAGGCAAATCACTTAAGTGGCACAGCTTCTGGACAAGACCACAGTAATTCTTTTCATAGGCCTGGTTCTGCATATAAGAAATTCCTAAGCTTCTTTTTTCCTCATGTAGCTCACAACATTGTCCTTTCTGCATTTAATCACCAGTACACATTCTAAGTGATTGAATTAGGTATCTCCTATTGCCCAGTGCCAGCAGCACAGCAGAGAGAAGCAAACCCATCACCACATGCTTGACTCTTCACTTACTTGACTCCTTAGCTTGTCCTAATTGATTTTATGCTAATGCAAGAAACTTGATACACATTTCCTACCTTAAGATCACAGAGTTTGTGTGATGGTCTTACTCGAGTGGGCAGCCGAGCTCCACCACAATCGCTCTCTCACTCCTCCCCTCCTCAAAGAGGAAGGGGGAGAAAACGACAACACAAAGAGCTCGAGGTTTGAGATGAGAATGATTTAATTAAAGGGAAAGGGGAATGGGGAGAAAAAGAAACAAAAGAAACAGAAGAAACAACAAGGCCGCACAGAAGCACAGAGAGAAAGGAAAACAAGTTATTCTCTACTTCCCATCAACGAGCGATGTTCAGCCACGTCCTGGGAAGCAGGGCCTCAAAACGCGTACCAGTTATTCAGAAGGACCCTCCCCCACAAGAGTCCCCTTTTATTGCTGAGTGTGACATCAGGTGTCACGGAATATCCCTTTGGTCGGTTTAGGTCAGCTGCCCTGGTGATGTCCCCTCCCCATCAATTGCCCACCCCCAGCCTGCTGGCTCTTGGGGGCTTGGAGGGGGTTCTGATGCTGTGCCAGCACCATGCAGCAATAGACACAGCACTGGAGTGATCCCAGTGCTGTGCCAGCTACGAGTGCAGAGCACAGCACTGTGTGGGCTGCTGCAGGGAAAGGTGACTCCATCCCAGACAGACCCAACACAGTTTGTCAGAATGATCCACAGGAAAAGCATGGGAGAATAGGCAGAACATGAAGCCCAGCAACAGCCATAGATATTGCTGATCCACAGCTCTCCTGCTATGCCACTGTCAACTCAGTAATAAATATTAAACACAGGAAAATATCATCAAAATAAGTTGTATAGACTCCAGCAGTCAACTCCTACTGCTTGAAGTCATTAAATACAGCCAGTCAAAACTTCAAAATTGTGTTCACATACACACAAAAAAAGTGTATATGTGCACCACGATGCATTAGCATTTTCTTCTGGAATGAAAATAGAAAAAAATAAAACCACTAAAACCCAAATTAAAGTCAGACTTTTCACAGGATGAAAGGTTCCTCCCACATCCACTCAGTAGTAATTCCAGCTCTGTTATATTCCTTGGCTCACTCACTGCTGTGCCATCACCGGCACAAGCCTATGTGTTCCTCCAGTGCACTATGGCAGCGAAGCCAGGGAGAAGTCATAAGGGTGCAAAATGTTCATCCCTCCATACCATCTAGCCCCAATGGTAGAAAGATTATGGTACACAATGTACAACTTATAAGGCATTGCAAAAGCCCAAGATTCAGACTTATGTTAACAAGTAGTTTTCATTTACTCCCACTTTAAAAAAAAATAAAATATTTTATGCAGGAAATACTGTATTGTTACAGAAAAAAACCACAGAGGTGTAAAGATACTAATGAGCTCTGACACAGCAATCTTCTCATCTACACATCCAGATATGCATTGCACTCAAAGAACAGGAGCTCCAGGTTTGGAGTAGAACATGATACTCCACATTTCAAGAGTACATGAACATTACGTCAGCCAGCTCCCTAAAGCTGAGTGGCTATGGTTGTGGTCCTCAATCAACAAGAGTGTTCATGCAGAGCTGTGCCCAAACTAATAACAGCAAGGTTATTAGAGAGCTGTAAGCTGTCAAAAACCATGAGTAAGAGACACTAAAACTCTCCCATACCCCACAGGCTTGAAACTATTTTTGTATCTGTTTAGCACTGTCAGGTTAAGAGTCATTACTTAGAATCAAGAGGTATTAAGGGTGGGTAATGTCAGATATATTGCAGACAACTATTGAAAGAGCTTCACATGGCACTCTAAATACAGCTTCTTGCTCCTATTAAGAACCCTGATATACTACATTCAACTTAATGTTTTCCAAATATTTGCTTTAAAAATTTTTCACTTTATGGAATAATAATTAAAAAAATATGAAGCAACCTGAACAATCAGTGTTCCAAGCTGTATTTGTCTGATGTATGAAGTACAGCCTTCCCCCCAACCAAAAACTGAATTTAGGTGCTGCTTTGACCTCATATCTCTTATGTACAATTGTATACAAACTATGCTATTATTTCTGTGTACCTTATCATTCCTTCTGGGCTATATCTGTGTCCATGGGAGTGAGTTGCATTTTGATTTTAAATTTTTGGGTCAAAAAGGTCAATCTGCATCAGCAAGAGATTTAGTTACAAAAGGACTGAGACTGAATAGGGTCGGGTTTGTTTAGAAAGTAAATACATAGCTATACAAGAGCTGCCTTTCCATTTCATTTCTGTAAAGCAATAGCATGAAATGCAAGTCTCTTTTCCCATAATGAAATTATTTCTCTGATGCATTTTTATGCTTAGAATAATTCCTCATACTTTTTTCTTCCATCCTTCTGATTAATTCAGGGAAATGAAGGCCTCTTCTCTCATCAGTTACATGGTTAGGGCTTGCATCACATTAGCCTGCACTTTAGTTAGGATTTATATATCACCTTCACTTGAAAAGAACAATTCTGCATTTGTTCACAGCCCTAAGAAGAAAATAATTCAATTAACTAATACATTCTTCTAGTGGAGGTAAATTCTTTTCCCCACAAGTTTCAGGATCGCACTAGCAATTTCAGATATTCTTAACTTTAGCACCAGTGAGGCTGTTTGACTAATTTCACAGAAAGAAATTAGATCAGATAAGAAATCAGATGTCAGAGACCAACAATTTTCATAACGGAGATCGCAGTGGAAAATTTACAAGCACTGTGGATAAATCAGGCCACTCTCATGCACTGTAGAGCTACAGAAGCAGAGCCCTTTATCCAGGCAGCCTTAAATAGCGAACCCAATGCTTGGGATTTAGTTGCTTCCACAGAACCTTACAGGACTAAACGTCATAAGTGACCAAAACTGG
The DNA here is from genome assembly GCA_011075105.1 of Heteronetta atricapilla. Lineage (NCBI taxonomy): Eukaryota > Metazoa > Chordata > Aves > Anseriformes > Anatidae > Heteronetta > Heteronetta atricapilla. The sequence continues at coordinate 17,363,237 of CM021734.1, read as the reverse complement.
GAAAAGTAACAGTGCAATCTACACTGACAAGTTGTAATTCCCTCACCTTGTCTAGCCACCTATCTTCTTCATGGTTTCTTCAATTATATGAGGTCAGGATATAAATTAATTCTATGAGGTGAAAGGTTCCTCCTCCTTCATTTCTTTCCATTAATTTTAAGAATTTAAAGTATTTTTAATTGTTATTTGCTCCAAATAACTTTAAATAATTCTTGAGTTGTTATTTCTTTAACATTCCTTCCCAGAGACTGATATCAAATGGTTAATTTTTTCCATAGAAAAGCATTTTGACTTTCCTACTGCCAGTAATAAAAAGCTTCTAACCAGATATCCTCAGGTATATGAGCACCTTTAAGAACACCATTCATTTTTCTACAGATATCCATTCATATATGTTTAAAAGACACTGCGGTGGTAAATACACTTCTGCCAAGAGTCTTCCTGCTCTTCCTGTCAATGAGGCACAGCAACTATATTTATGATCAAAGTGCAAGGATTTACACCGGCCAATATTATGGAAAGACAGCTTGATGCTCTTCATTGTGAAAGCTACTCTTGAGTCACTCAAGAAAAGTCTTTGGACATTAATTCAGTGCATCTGTTTTAAGGCAAGTAGGATTGTTGCATTATTGAGAAAATGCCTGAAAATACAAAGTTAACTGACTTCCATCGCAACTCACTAGACTAAGTTTTTCTTCAGGGTACTTGGGAATTACCAAGAATTATTAAAAACTCTCCCTAAAGAAAGCACTCTACCAGCATAGTTTGAGGTATATTGCTATGGGCTTGCCTTTTTCCACAAGTATTACCTTTGTTAACAAAGTGGTAAAATCTCCCTTTTACTCAGCTCTTATTTTTGCCTGGCTCAATGCCTTGACTGCAAGTCTTGGAGAAGTACACTACAATTACTGAGGAGTGAGTTATTTTTAGCAGTTCCCTCCCTTTCACTTCCAAGGATACATTGCTTCCTATTACTTGACAGGCATTTCCTAGTATTATTTATGAGAGCAATTGGTGGTAAAATGAAGTGTTGCTTTTGTAACCAAAATAATAACGACAATCTAGGACACTTCTAGACAGTCTGATGTAATGGGAGGGTAGAGCAATTTGTCTATTGAGGGTAGAGAGAATTTGTCTATTCTGACAAATTCTTCAGTTACAATCTAGACAAACCTGAATGTCATAAAAGCTAATGCAGATGATCTTAAAGTCAGAAAAACCATGACTGTCCTATAAACTTGCACTGAATCAATGCTTAAAATCTATAGCCTTTTCTATCATTCAGTTTGAAAACTGGATGTAGTGTTAGACTCTTAAAGCACAGTACAGTTGTAACCTACAGGGAAGTCAGCAATATTTCGCTTAAGTTCTAATTAAAATGACTTAGTTCTGGAGCAATTTACTCTATTTCCTTAAACTGCAAAAACAGACAGAAATTTGCATCAAAGCACAGGCATTCATTTGCTAATGCACTCAGTCTCTGCCTCCACTTGATGTCCCCTTGATGCTGTGTCATGTTCCTACACACACCTTCTGTGACTACTGCAAGAAACATGCTTGGAAAAGAAACTCATCATGAGCAAAAAGTCTGTGCCCTATAGCTTGATCTACTGCTTTGGAGCTCATTTACTGCCCCACTCCACACATATCTTTCAAAAGAAGCCTTTGAAGTCTTCTTTTTTAAAACATGGATTCTAAAGCATCAAAATTTGGTATAATAACCTCCACTATGAGAACATGACATTGCACCTAGGTTTTGAACCCAGTGTGCACAGCCTTGATAGCAGCAGAATTTAATCAGCTTCACTGCCAAGCACAGGTTTCAGAAATCAAACTGATTGAGCCCCTAAGGGATTGACTTGAAAGCAAAGTATGCAGGCCTTTTTATTTTAGGATGGCTGCAGGACCATAGGCAGTAATTGCAGCAACACAATATCAATATCAAAGGTTTCCAGAGTCTCTTACACACTGAATTAATGGACACTGAGAAAGGTGTCATGTCAAGTTTGAAATTTAAGTTTGAAAGATATCTTGCAGAGAAGGCATAAAAGTAGCTGGATATACAGCACAAAGACATTTCTAATTATTCTAGCAGAAAGAGTGGTAAAGTTTTGGTTTTTCTTTGAATATTCTAAATTACCAGTGAAATAAGATAGTCCATTTTAATTTACTACCTCAAATTTTCCTTCTTTTAATGAGTAGAACTTCCACGGCTGTTACACTGATAAAACTGAACTCTGTAAATGTTTTTGTTTTTTAAATACAGAACATTCTACACCACCACCACCACTCATAGGTCCCAGTGGCTTCTGAAATCCAGCTCACAGATAACTCGTTGTGGCTGGTGTCTTCTCCTACTGTTTAGAGATAAAGGTGGGAGATTAATTCAAGCAAAACCAAGGAAAGAAAGGCAGCGCCTTCAGAAGAGCATACACTAGAGCAGCTATAGCAATGTCATTACACATGTACTCCCACATCCTCAGCAGCGGATGATCTCTGGACAGGATTTAGGGCTCTGAACATGTACCTTTGACAAAGCCAAGAAGAGACTACATTTGATGTAAACCCATCAGTTATTAATCTGCCCAGTGGAGGGAGAACTCCACTTACACAAAGTCCCAGTTAAGACCTACACTTGGAGCACACAACTCCTCTGTATTCATTGTGTATTTATTATTGTAAAGACACCTTATTTTAACCCAGAGAATTTCAAAACTCAGCTTCAGGATAAAATCTGCATTCCAAAAGAGCATTTAAGGCATCTGAGCCAAGAAATATATCAAGCCAAAACCAAAAAGGCTCTTACAAAAGCAGCCTCAAAGATGACAGACTTATCTGCACAAATATTTTGGCATCTCGGAGAAGTAAGCTAGGAACCTTCTTTCCTCTGACAAGTCCTAACATCCAGTCAGGCTGAAGACCCAAGTGCTATGATGGAGAGGCAAACCTAGTCGTTTAGCCTTTCCTAGGCTTTGAAAATTCCCACTAGTCACCTACATGCCTAGTCCCTGAATATTTTTAAAATTTGGCCTAATGAGGCTAAGTCAGAAGATAATCAGCATGGAACCAGCTCACGGTGTTAGCCATTAACATTTGTGTAGAGAGAAAGTTATTTTTTATCCTTTCTTAAATTATCTTCTTGAACTTTTATCCTCTTGTTGGGCATTTTCAAGCTGAGATCAGCTTTTGTAGGCCCTTTTCTAATTTCCTTGTCACCTAGCTGAAACTTTGATTGAGGATGACAACACTTCCAAGGACAATTTAAAACTGACACTTCCAGCTTGCAATTGCCAATCACCCCATCATACACATTAGTCATACATTCTGCAGACCTGTGGGGTTTTGACTTAACCTCATTTCACTTCTGACAATCTTACAATGGAATTATTTGCAGTTGCTACAGCATGTTATTGGTTTGAACTTAGGTCAGGGAGATTGAATTAAAGAATCCTCATGCTATAATCATACTAACTTTTCCAAAATAAAATGACTTAACCACACACACCAAAGGACTGAATAATCAAAGAGGTGTCCTTTTGCAATGGGGATTTTCTTTGTGACAACAGGTTATGATTCACTGTCAAAAATATCTAAAGGTCATGGGCACCACAACCTACAGCAATTCATTTCAGTCTCTGAAGTGCTTTAAAGTCTCCCTCTGTTACACCAATTTGGCAGCTTAAATTCAGCTGCTATTTTCCAGCTCATCCACTCACTTCATAAACCACGCATGTTTTGTGCTGTGTCCCATGATGCTGACTCACACTGCCCCAGGTTCATTTGTATACTGCTAGGTGGCAAATACAAAGGTTAGACAGCTGTAAAGATGCATTTTCTAAAGATCTGCATTTAACATGCTGCTGCACTGGTGCCAAATAGATACAGGGATGCATTATTAACAGTAGAGTAATGCTATGTCCTTGGAAAGGGAAGCAACATCAAAACAAACTGTATCCTATTAAACAAATTAGGCGTGGTAAGGTTAGATCAGTTCAGTCTCAGTAGGAATGGAGGATGACCCTTTCCATATCAGTGTAGGTTCAGTTACCATTGCCCTCAGCCGGATACTGTCATCAGGGCACCCTGGCATCAGAAGTACGCACAATGGAAACCTCATTTAAGTGGGCAAGACTTGGCACCACTGAACTCCAGACCTGTTCACTGCTTTGAGCTTATGATCATATGTGAAAGTGCAGATCTGAAGAGCCAAACTCCTCCTAAGCACTGCTGCACCCAAGATCGATTCCTCTGCCTCTTTGCCCTGCATAGTACTGCCTCAAGCATACAGCCACAGCAAGAGCCATAGGGCATCCCCTCCAGAGAAGGCTGGGTGCAGTTATCTTACAACCCCAGAACACGTCCCCTGCTATCTGTGCTGGAAAGAAGAGTGGCAGACCCAATAGTTGTCTGCAGAACCCCATGCAGTCCTGGGGAACCAGTGTCATGATCTGCCTCTGCTCAGACACCCCGCTCTGCTTTCACCTACTCCCAAAGAGAGGCTACAGAAACACATAATCCTACAGTATTTTAAACATACTCTATTTCCCATTATCACATTCTGTCTTGTAAGGGCAAACCACAAGCGTTTAACAGAGATGACACCCCAAAGTGAAGCGAAAGTCACAGAAATAATCCAAGCATTTAATAATAATAAAAAAAAATCTCACTACTACCACCACCACCCAAAATTTCCAGGCGTCTCTTTATAGACCATTGTAAAACAAGATACTGGTGTCAATAACTTTACTTTTTTAACAACTGTTGAGAGGTGTGGGTGGGGTGGTCTAAACAAATAAGCACATCATTATTGGATTTCTTCTTTAGAGTCACTATGCAAATTGTTTATTTAAAACCCTAACACAAATCTCCAGAGCAGCAGAACAGAAAAAACAATGCTGGAGTCTGAAGTGGAGCAGAGGGATTAGCTTTAAGAGGTAGTAGTGTGCCTTATTGGAATAAGCTGTTTAGTGTTAGACCAAAATGACTCATTTCATAGCTCTGTCATACAAAAAAAAAAAAAAAAAAAAAAGTACAGATTTCAACTTCCTATCCAATTCAAACAGAGCCTCTCAGTATGAATGTTTTGCCGTTAATTCCCAGCCCACAAGGAAGAATGTCATCACGAACACGACTATATATAAAAAAAAAAAATACTCAGATTTGTTCTCTTCATGCATTCAAAGTTAAACAAACACTTCTGCATTTCACTGCTGTTATCTCAAAGTCACAGCAGTGAAATCTGGATTCTTCTCTGGCTCCTCCATAGATATGCAGCTCTTTATTGCACTCAGCTAACAATGAAAAACCTCAGCATCCTCACTAATGTGCAAACAAGGAAACAAGGCAGGACCCAGCACCAAGTTTACCTGCCTGGGAGCCTTTTTATCAAATTCAGAATTAATATATTAAGTAAACTTGAGTATAAAATAAATAAGACAACTATACAATGCTAAAAACATAAGTATGAATTAAGATACTGTTTCTACCTCATGCATATTGGAAATAAGCATTCCAAATTGTAGATTCCCCATAATCTAATTAAGTATTAAAAGGGATTGTTCCACTTTAACTTGCACAAACTACTAGCTCACATATTCTGTTTAGTCTACTCTCTTGTGAGTACCAGAAATACTGTCTTACAAAGAACTGTACAACCTCATCATCTGTAACATGCACAGGTTCTTCTTGGTATAAAAATAAATCTCGCAAAGGAATCCATTTTAAAATAGTCACAAGTGGATTTATCACTACACCTCATTCTCCTCCTCCAGGCTCCCTATGGAGGCATATTATTTCATTTTAAACACTAATGCAGTTTCCATAGTTTATTGCGGTCAGTAACATCAGCAACATCTTGCATGCAGGTAAGAATTGATAAAACTTCAAATACTGCATTTTAATGGCAATCAAATTACATCAGTCTCATATTAGGTGGTTCTTGGCTATATTACAAACAGAATGCCCACTGTCTGTGTTATCAATTTACATAAATAAATTTGCTTTCTCTGCACGCAAGGAAAGGTCTTTCTTGATCACCACGCAAAGCAGATGATCCTGCTTGCCCAGGAGAAAAATTTGCGGACAGACTTTCAGCCAACTCTCATTGACATCTCAAACATTGAGTGCTTTACCTGTCATTATGTAAAAATATTAACACATGTTTCCATGCTACTTATAAATGCAGATCTACACAAAAAGACTAAATTAACATGGTCTGTAATAAGCATCACTAATCCATCAGCTAAGAACAGACTGACATTTAAAACTGTCATGAAAAGTCAATGCCTGAAAAGGATTTATCTGCAGAGGCCCAAACCTTCTCAGTTGCTCAGATGGTAACAAAAGACTATAAAAAGGAAACAAAGACTAGGGAAACCCTGACTCAACCAAAGTCAATGACAGAACCACAAAGCCCTCAGAGGAGTGAGGATTTCATTCCTGGTACTTCAGGCTCTGCCCTGAGCTGGTGTACACAAGCAGTTCACAACTCTCTGCCCTCTCCCCCTCCCTTCTCTTCACTTACTTTCTGATTTTATACAAACTTAAGCCATGTACCCACACTTAGACATAACATTTCCTTGTTTTCCAGGATAATTCACCCATCTGAGTGCAGCAGGTACACATGAATTTCACTCACTGGAAGATTGCTGTCTCTTTGGGGCACACAGCCTTCCAGAGGTGTGTTTCCTAGTGTCCCACTAAGACCATGAGCAGCCCCATGGGGCCAATAACAGAGCATACAATAAGAAATGCCACTGTAGTTTCCCTGCAAAGGGCTTCAGTACAAGAACCTGTCTGTGAATTTTGTGTGCATAATACACTGACCCAGGCCTCTACATGATGGTACAATATGAGTAATCAAGAAATCCAGGCTGAGCTAATTAGACTGCATCCTGGGGGCAAGACTTAAAACACTGTTACTCCCAGCAGCTCAAGCTAACCCTGTGCAAGCCAAGAACCCCTCTGACTTTTTGTGCTTCCTTCACATCTGGGTTTTCCCCAGCAACCCTCATACTCACCCACAACCCCGTACTCTGGATTTATTCCTGAAAAGCAGTTCTCTCCATACGCATATCATACATTAGAACTGACTTAAAGATGTTCAATTTCCCAGTTAACCCCACAACGTTGTAAGAAGCTTCTGCTATCATTTCCTGAAGTACTCAGTTGAGATCCTTTTGCTACTAGACTGCATAAAGCCTTAGATTAACGTCTTTTCTACTTTTTCACTGATGAAGGAGTTGTCAAATAAATGTGCCCTTTAGCTAGCTGTCAGGGAAAAATAAAGCCTCCTGTGGTATTCAGAAAAAAATAGCACAGAGCAGAAAGCAGGATTTTGTATCCCAAAGTGGATAAATCTATATTAACTGAAAGCCAGCTTCCATTTGAAACAAAAAAGCAGCTCCCCAATGAAAACCCAAAATCTTTTGCAAACACATTGTTATTCATGGAAGGTCCCACTATCTAGCATTACAAATCTTACCTTTTCTGTTCCCTCCAGATGTTTTACCATTCCTATACCTTCTGCAAAGAGGCAGGAAATATTTTTACACTAAGTGGCCCCACTGAAGCTACCATTAGAAATGATGGGTTCCACACTCCTTTCACCACCACCAACAAACCAGAAACAGCAGAGTAGGAAGAATCAGCTGAAATGATTCAGCTCCTCAGCAGGTACAATGAGTCCCAGGTGTCCACAGTGAGCCCAAGCACCTCCCAACAAGCCCCAGGTACCCACAATGTGCCCAAACACACCCAACAAAACCCCAAGCCTCCAGTGAAGTCACATGCAGGGCAAAGTTGGTCTATGTTTGTGTTTCATAACATAGAGAAGCAGCTGCTCAGGATATCTTGTTTACTACTGTTCTTATGAAGGCCCACAATGCAGAGCTTTACAGGGGAGCTGCCTAACGATGAATGATAAATTTGGGGAAAATCAAGTGGGAGCATAGGGGAGCATTCCCCCAATATGCCCCAGTTTCTCAATGCCTGAGGCTAGGGCTCCAACAGCTGCAGAGCTATTGCTTTGGAGAATTTTCATACCCTATGCTGCCCATGCATTGCTAAAATCTCCCTCATCTTCATCTGAAGAGTTAAGGATTTTGGAGATCCTTACTGCTGCCAGGCTGTCCCCCCAGGCAAAGCAGAACTGTGTGAGGAAGAGGAGAACAAATTACAGACCCTGTGTGAACTGCCATCAGGAAGTACAAAGTTAGAGAGACATTTCACACTGGTTCTCACAATAAATAAAATTAGCCAAATATTTATTACTACTGTATAAATTTGAAATAATTTTGCTATTATCCATTTTGCACCATTGAGCCCAAATTATGAAGCAATCCAAGTAATGTGATTGAGGGAGGAACATTTTCCTTCACGGTGTATATTCTACAGTGAACACAAAAATTAGCAGATGTTTTCACAATACTAGTTACTTCTTTATCTACAGCAGTACTTCATTGCTGGAGGACATTCAGAATCAATCTGTGCTTTTACCAGATGTCTGCAAAGTAGTAGCTACTCCTTGATCCACTTGACTTCTTTAATGCCTCCAGATACATTCAGCATATATTTGGAAAGAGGCATTTGTATTGGTTCTACAGTTTTATGCTGATCGTCATCCTGCTAGTTGTCATAAATAATAGGGAAATAATAGGGAACTCTGTAAGACTCTGGGTAACAGGACCAAGCAACCGGGAAAGATTATCCCTAGTATAGAGTTTCAGATTTAAACAGAGATATTGGCTAGCGTGGGTGTGTTTGCAAACCTATTTCTTCAGGCAAAGATTAGGAAGGCAAGGAGAATCACAAAGTCAATTTTAACTGTGAATATGCACTTTAAAAGCACATCAAATTGTATCTTTGTCTGGGGCTCGTGCATTTTTCCAGTGCCCTAGAATAACCTCAATGAGACTGAAATCTAGATGAATTATTTCAGAACCTGAAGGAAGATTTTAACTGTTGGCAGATTTCAGTGAGGTTCTAATCTGTACATTTACCACACATGAACAGGAGGAAAGGAAGGAGCTGAACTGATAAGACTGTACCTTTAACTTTGTATCTTGAGCCCTGAGCAGAAATGTAGCCTAAACAGATTGCTGAGATGTGACATTGAAGGCTTCTCCCCTGAACTCTGCTCATTTCAAATGCAAAAATAAAAAAAAAAAAATCTTGAGAACCTCAGTCAAAAGCACCGCTATGATAAAACAACACAAGGAAAAAATGCAAATGGATTGAAATCTCCCAGGTAACTGGAAAAATCTGGCCTTTTCAGATGCAAAAATTGAAGGCAACCTCTGACAACAACATCTATGAAGACTTGCCAGAGCCAGCATCCGTCCTCGAGGTCAGGTTGGGTGCCCGTGCTAGCAACCCTTGGGCACCATGAGCAAAGGAGCAGGGGCACCGGCAGCAGCAAGGCACTTTCAGTTCAAAGGTTGTAGAGCATTTATGGATTCATCAAAAGCTTCAGTTCACTGAATGCCCTTGAAGACACTTGTCAGTCTGTCCTTACCTCCCTTAGAAAAAGGAGAGGGTAAAACATCACCACACAACCCAGAGGAAGGAACCACAATAGCTGTTTGTGTGTGTAACTCACACATCAGCCTTTATTTTTGTTTTGCAGAGTGCTGAGGAGGCCAGGGTTGGAGGTGAGTATATTCAGAGGCCGTCCCTTCGTGCAGCCACGTGTTCAAACTGCTGGGACAGGCCTCAATGTTACAGATGGATGCCTCTAGCTATTTGATACACTCATTGAATAAATAATAAATAAAATGGCAGTGCAGTGGCATTTTTATGGCCTGGGACCCTACCACCTCCCAGAGAAACAGGCTACCCAACTTCAAACATATCACTTCAGCTTTAAAAGTCTGAGAGCCTTTTTTCACTGTTAGGACTGGGTAGAAATTGATGAAGCTGTGGATAAACAATCCTTTTTTTTTTTTTTTTTTTTTTTGGCAGGAATATCCTCACCAGAGCTATCCTGGGCCAACCAGGAAACAGCACAGCTCTGGCTATAATTAACCTACAATACAAGTAAATGTCTGAGATGACAATATATAGCATCTTCACCAAAAGCCTATTGCACTGTAACTAGTGGAAGAATTTAAATGAGATCCTTAACATACACATGTATTATCAGAGCTGCTTTTCTTCCACATGGTGTAGGAGGACAGAGCAATGACCATAAATACACGCATTAAATGGGCTCCTTTCTATTACTAGAGGGAGAAAATTATATCAGCAAGTTGGGTCTATTTAATATACATCATAGTGCCTGTAAAAGCACCTGGTAAATCCTGGCCAAATATGAGCTCATTGTTCTCCCTGACTTGCCATCCCCTTAATATCAGAGCAAATAGCCTCCCAAAGAAGCTGCAGCCACTGCTCCTGAGGTGGTTCATACAAACTCAGAGCAGTCTCCAATTCTAATACGAATATGCCACTCAGTTTTGCTACAGATTTACACTACTCCCCCACCCAAGACATTTGCTGTAATGACAAATGCCACTGTCTGATAGCAAAGTCATAGCACCTTTTCAAAACACAGGTGTGACTTGCCTATTTCATTTAAAACAAACAAACAAATCATATTTATGCTTGATTTCTTTTAAAGATATTTAGATGAAATTTTATAAATGAGATCTTATTTAATCTACATTACTGTCATCACTAAATTGCTGCTAGCTAGGCTTAAGGTAATAACTGTGATGTGCCTTGATGTTCAGCTATTACAGTTAAATGCAGATATTTTTACAAGAATTGAGTGGTGCCTTGCAAACCAGGCTAATTTAAGGGCAGAACATCACTGTTTGCCTTTGCATAAGAAGTTGTACACTGCCTGGTCCCTACCTGCTCTTCATTCCAGACAAAAACTAAGATGTGCCCGCTGCTCCTCCAGTTTGGATTACTCGCCTTTCCCTGTGTTTTGCACATCAGGAGAAAGCTACTCAAAAGTGTCACCCACTGCTCTCTCCAGGGCAGGCCCGCACTGAGCACTGCTGTGGAACGCAGTACGACCCAAAGATGACAGCTGTCTGCTCAGCTAGAAGTTACCTGCACCTCAGGATGTGGCCAGGTTCAGCAGGATGTGGCCAGGTTCAGGAAGGAACCACAGGACACGTGTTCCAGAAAACTGGCATGCCTGAACTGTGATTTACAGAAGTTAAGCCTGATCTTATTCTCAGTAATGTCAATTAAACAGTTTAAACAGGGAAGAATGGGTACAGCAGCCTACTTTGGCTACGCTGTCCCAGGGAATAGATGGCATATTTGCAACAAGGGAAATATTTCATGATTCTTTGCCAATGCTGCTCCCAACACACATTCCCACTACCACCAAACAAATTTTACTGGCTATAGTATCTCCTCAAACCTTTAAGATCATCTTATTTTCTGCCAGAAATAACTCACTTATCTGAAAAGTAAAATGTTATTGAGGTTCTAGAGCATTTCACCTGTGACAGGCTTCCTCCCAAACACAAAGCAAGTCCATCCAGTTTATCCACACCTGGACAGACAGCTGGCCGAGCATCTGCAGCCAGATCTGTTGGTGGATGTTGCTCAATGTGTGCAATGACAGACCTCACCCTGTCCTTTGTGCACCATTTTTCTCACCAAAATCTTTGAGATGTGCAGGCTTTACAATGTATGGTGACATGCATATCTGCAGTATACCTGTGTCCCCAGGAAACTTCCATCCTGGAGTCCAGATCTGTAAGGTGTAAGGTCAGGGATGTTAAACCTTATTTACAAGAACCATTCTCTTCGTGGACAACCCCATATGAGTCAATTTTTCTAGGCAGAGAGTATTTTCCCATGGAATCTCTCTCTGTAGGAGATACAAACCACTTTCTTTACAATTTAAGTGTATCTCCAAATTCAGTTGTTCTTTCATGAGGAACTGATCTCTGTTACAGGGCCTCCCAAAAGGCTGGGAAGGTAGCTAGATGGAAATGAACTAACATAATAGGAAAACCTAAAGCATAGGAGAAGAACCCTCTCTATTCTTTCCCAGCCTTCCAGAAACTCTAATTCTAACAGCTTGGCTCAGCTCCTCCCAAAGCCCTTCCATCAGTACCCTTTCTATAAAACAAATAAAACTGCCTGTCCTAGCAATATTTAACAAGATCATTCCTAGACATTACTGCATCTTGAATGACATGGAACTATACAACTGTTTAGATAACAGAGAGTCCTGGCAATGACTTAATGCCTTACTGGGCACTCTGCCATGAGTTACTATGGTCCCAAATGGGATCAGGGATTTCTTCCACGGCTTCCAGCACCACCAACCCGAACACTGGCCATTAAACACGAAAAAGGAAATCAAAATCTCCACCAGAAATTCTTATGAAAGATTTTGCACTGAGAGAGACCTCAGCATATCTTTCTGGCCTCTCCTGCAGGAATTCTCCATGCTTCTCCTTTAGGTCAGCATGGGGATGAAGCCTGTGCCACCCCAGCCTCTGCCCTGACAAAGCCTCCAGGTGACAGTCAAGTCCTGTCTGGTCACAGGACCAAGGTCCTTGTGATGGCCACACTCATGCAGCCCCATCAGGCACTGCCAATCCCCTCTAAATTCACACCCAGAACTAGTACAAATAATAATACTTGTATATAGATACACCTGAAACCAGCCTGAATGTTGTATGCATGTTTCGCACACTAATTCAATAATTACAAGATTTTTATGATTTGTCTCCTTTAATACAAGATCTGCCCCTAGGGAATTAAAACCCCTATAACAGAAAACGCACAGCAGTATCTAGGAAAGCACTGTAAAAAAATTGTACTGACAGCCTTTTAAAAGGTCACTATACGTGACACAAAAAACCCTGCTTTGGGACAGTGTTAGCTGTTTGTTTCACTGTTAAATTAATAATCATTTCCTACCTTGTTGCAGGGATATAAAGTCATAAAGACCACGTGGCTTTTCATTTTCAGGGGGATACAATGCGGATCATTAATAGCTCCACATGTGCTTGGACCTACCTGCACAAGCACTGTCTCCAGGATCACCTGCAACAAATCCTTAGCTGGGAATATGGATTGGTGACAAGTAATCTCCATGGAGGGCCCTTAAATCTAGTCACTTTGCACCATGGTCTGAGACATATCCCAGAGCTGGTTCACCTTCAGGGCACTGCACTATGCTCATCTATCTGCTCAGACTACTGCTGAGGGAGGGCGAGGGGGACATATATATCTGCTCCCAGCAGTCTGGATTTGGCTGCACCTGAGTTACTCTCAAAGGCTCAGAATTAAGTGTAGTGTTTTGCTGCTTTTTTTAATTTACTAGAGCTTTTTTCCATAATTTTGGAAAAAAGAAAAAAAAAATGCTTTAGAGCTGAATCTTGTAGTCTGGCAAATTTAAGCCTATTGACAACAGAATTACTGTTCTAGTCATCTTTCCTGTTTCACTTAGTCTGGAGCCAGCATACTGCAACCAAACCATTAAACAGAATTGTACAAAATTGGGTATATTTAGAAAATAATTATGCAGTTGGCAAATATTTCAGTGATGAAGATGTGTCTTCAATACTTTAGATAAGTAGGTACATTTAGAGTTGAGAATTACAAAACAGAAGCTAATAGCACCTTACAAAACAAAAAGACTGGCTTCAGGTTTAACCGACAAGAGCAGAGAGGTATCTCATTTGTGCCTACTACAGAAAAAAAACACTTGAACTTCTCATTCCTATTGATTTCAGTGATGCATTTATTTCTAAGGGTCTAGATTCCTAAAAAGCTTTGTGAATCAGCTAGTACATCCTTTCAGTCAAGCTATATAGCTGAAGATTTTAGATTCAAATATTAGATAGCAGGACAATCACTGAAATTATCTGAAATATAAGAGTTTTAACTTATATATTCATAAAACTGCCTATATGACAATTAAAATGTTTAAACACTCTACAATGCATTTTTTTTTTAATGTGGAAGATGCATCTGACATTTCAGGTGGCCTCAGGACTTTGATGGCTTGTACGGAATGGTTGCTACTCTGGCAGTGTTTTCCACAGAAAAGTAATGTTTGTGCCAATTAACTTCCCGATATTTAGCCTTTATTCCTTGGAATGCACAGTCATCCTTACTTACTGAATTATATGTACCAGAAAGTGCTATTACTATGCCAATAAATTGCTTAGTAACGCTGTAAATTTCACCAAATGCACTTCACAGATAGCATAGTTTCTTCCAGCAGTCATGCAAAGCAGCCAGTGCAAGCAGAATTTTCACACTCTCACCCACTTGCCAAACAGCCCATTGGCCACAGAAATGAGAAGCAGAGCTTCCTCAATCTGCTAAATCCTTCAGAAAGTAGTCTTACAGTAACAAGGTAAATGTGCATTCAAGACTGCTGGGTTTAAATCTTGTCTATAGTAAACAGAAAATGCTGCATTTCATCTCACATTCCCTAAAATGAGAAGTATCTCGCTCAGTGTTACAGGCTTTCTACAGTAAACTTAACATCCTTGATTAGAATTGTCAGGATTCTGATGTCTCACCATACCAAAATACAACACTGAAGATATTCAAATTCCTATTCAGAATGAGAACTTGAAAAATTCTTGTGAACAAAAACATTTTGATTATACAAAAGTACTTAATAGTTTTATTTAAACAAGTATTGTAATTGAAAATAGAAAAAAAAAAAAAAGCTTTTACTTTTCACATCAGAACTGTTTACTGAAATTGGCATAGCTCCACGAAATGCATGATTAAGTGGAGAAAGAGTTGGGTGGAAACATTTTCTTCCACTTCTGTGCACAACAGTAAGGTTACTGAGCATCAGTTACATTCAGATGCTACTTCAGCTGGAGGCTCTCTTAAGAAAATGTAGTTGGATAGTTTGATATGAAGCCATTCAGTAGTAAAGTTGAAAGGAAATCCGTTTCAGATCAAAACCAACCCAAAATTAAAATTGAAAATCTTGTCAGAAAATATGTAACATTTGAAATTTAAGATTTTGATGGAGAAAAAGAAAAAAAAATGCTTACTTTTGCAGAAAAAATATTTGTCTGTAGAAACAGCATTTTCTACCAGCAGAATTTCTCAGAGGTCCCAGCCAACACTGCCTTCTTGACATCCAGCTGACAATGCTTCCACAGCGGCAGTAAGTATTAAAACTGTGACTCCCAGGGACTAGCAAAGGTACTGCCTCTTCTTGCTCTCATTACAAAATCAAGATAAAGAATAAGAAAAGGTGGTTTTAAATTCATAGCCACTTTTAAGGTCACAGAAAGTATTATACTATTAGAAGATTAGCTAATTATATTATTTCTGGATAGCATTTGT
Source organism: Heteronetta atricapilla (assembly GCA_011075105.1). Lineage (NCBI taxonomy): Eukaryota > Metazoa > Chordata > Aves > Anseriformes > Anatidae > Heteronetta > Heteronetta atricapilla. The sequence goes on along the minus strand of CM021734.1, from coordinate 17,347,937 downwards.
TCTGGGAACAGAGATTAGACATAACTACAATTGGATGTGTCTGTGACAAATCTAGAAATTAAACAAAGCTCCCCTAAAGTCAAAGCCAAGATTTTTTACCATAAAACCATTCTGTACATGTGGCCCTGGCAGAAAACTTCCTGCTTTCCATTATGTAATACCCTGAGAACTGCTACTGATTAACAGCATTGTGCCTATAGCTGAGCAACTGCTGGATGCTGGACTTCAGCTGAGTTAGTGTCCAGTGACAAATTCAGGCTCTGTGTACACAGAGGAGTTCTGACAAATAAGTAAACAGATTCCACTTAAGCTAGTTTGAGGGTTGAAATCTCCCCTGATAATAAAGTTTGTGAGAGATGAAAAGAGAGTAAAATATCGGTTTAGTTTAAGGTTAGTATGGAATCTGCATCTCTTAAGTCCTGGGAGCATTTCATGTGCCCCTAGTTTCTGAAGTGGATTTCACACTCCTGTTTGAGCTGGTTGGTGGGAAAAGCTGTCATAATTTCAGGTTTCTTCTGATTTCTAACTGAACACTTAGGAATTATTGTTATTCATGAAAAGGGGCAGTTATATAAACCATATAACACCAGATTCTGATGGCTTATGGTTTGATCACCAGAGCGTTCAGGATCTTTGACAGTGGATGCAGAATTTTAAATAAAAATGTCATGGCTTATGTCAGAAGATAGTCTTCTGCTAGATTTCCTCTCTTTACATAATTTAGCTTCTAAACATTTTAAAGGCCAAGCTTGTCAGAACATGTTGATTTTAAAGGTTGAGGGGGAAGAGGTTCATTCTTCAACAACAATAAAAAAATTTACAGCTATAATTAGGCATTACACTATGACCATTCTTGCTGATTGATAATAAGTCATTACTGATCATTGCAAGACTGGTTCCCCAAAGGGATCTAATGAAAGATCAGCTGTATGTAATGGGGGAGATAAGACTATACAGTAAGCGGCCCAGAAACGACGGACAAAACAGAACAAAAAGCTTCCACAGAGGGTCAAGTTTAAAAAAGTAACACAATGTGCCTAAACCTCATCAATACCTGAGCAGTAACTTCACTTCCTTGCAGCACATTTGCTCTGGGCAGGGTGGATATGCCATGGCAACCGCTCTATATATGTTTCAGACTCTTTTTCAAAATTATTATCAGAAAAGGAGAAAATAATGCAGAACCATATGCAAATCCAAATCTTCAGGACTTGTCAGCATCAAAGAAAGAAAGAAAGGAAAGAAAGAAGGAATGAAAGAAAGACAGAGCACATGCATTCTTAAGCTTAATCAGCAACTGAGGAAGTAAAGAAGCTGCTGGAACTCTGCCCCAGAATCTCTCCACTCAGCTTGCAGTGCTGCCTGGAAGAGGGATCAACTGCCAATAACTGCTTTACAGATCACATTCTACGAGAGGAACAATGCCAAAATGCCTGTTCCCTGCGCATACACCAAGGTTAGTGTCACTCTTTTACCAATCCTTAGCTTTCCTCAGTGAAATTCAGGTTTAACAACAACCTTGGAAATCCCAGTCACCTTAAAAATTTCCTACATAGCCTAGGGGAATGCAATATGTTTATCACTCTACAATAACCTTGGTCATATTCTGCTGCCTTCCTGCCACTCTGGTGGCAAAAAGGGAGTGGAAATAGGTCCATTACCCAGAGGGAAAACTTTCTTAACTTGGGAGACAGATGGACGCCAGCTGTCACACAGGGAAGAGATGTTGTTGGGAGTCAAGCAGAGCTCACCAGGACTTGGATGCAGAGCCAGGCACAGAGAATCCAGGATCCTAATGCCTACATTTCTCTCTAAACTCCACTTCAACTGATATAACTGTAGAGCAGAAAATCTGGCAAGTTGGGCCTGCTCAATTGGTAGGTTTGCTTGTAATAGGCTTTCTTTACATTAATGAGATCTGTGTCACCTACCGCCTTCTCCCCTACAACACACTTTTTCTTCATTGTTTCCACTGTGAACCAAACCAGCTCATCTGAGCGTGTTGCTTAGCAATGCAGGCATGGAATAAGGTATGCTTACTCTTCCTCCTCTGCAAGGAGTCCTAGAGCAGCCATTACTAGTGAAAAATTGATTTTTCCATTATCTTCTTCTTGTTTCCATAGCAGTTTCTCCCCTGTTCCCATGGCATTTGCTTTAGCTTCCTCCTCACCTCGACAGTCTCATGTTAACCTTTTCTTAGACTCAGCATCTACCTGCACCCCTCCTGCATGTCTAATTCATTTCTCAGCTGTAAGCTTTTTCATGGGAATTTTCCACCTCATTCTCAGATGAACTAAATTCTTTACAGGTTTAAGCAAACAAATCTTGAATGTTGCAGGAGAATACCTGCAGGAGAAATAACCTCTAAGTAAAACACTTCCTTTGTCTCTTGTAGCCAATGTTCAGATGAGTTTGTGGTGAAAAATTGCCAAACAGAAAGAAAAAGAAAAGGTGCCTGAATCCCAAGGTAATTATTTTGCAGATCAGAAACCAAAAAGCTTTCATTCTTAGCAAATCCCTGACTGCTGTTTTTAAAGACCTCTGAATATGAAAGCTGTTTTGTACTCTCTCCCCATTTCGGTGCCTGATACTCAAACAAGGTCCACAACAAACTTAACAGCTCAACGTTCATACTCACATAGAGGTTCCTTAGACTAATCCTTTCCATGCAGGATTAGCCTCTTGAGACCTATCTCTGAGAACTGGGGGTGAACATTTCAGACCCATTTTTTTGAGGGAGGCCACAGTACAGATGTTGCACATCTGTTGAGATCTCATCTTGGTCTCTCTAAGAGAGAGAGGTGCTGAGAATTTTTATGATTGTTGTTCTGGGATTCATTACCAAGCGTAGGCAAACACAATGTTATACCTTAGCTACTGGTAAAATAATGCATGAGTGTACTATTTCTCACTCCATCACCATAAAACAGATTAAAGAAGTGTTCATGTATTCAGGCTGCAAGCCTTCTTGAATTTCTGCTGTGGCTCTTATTAGATATATGGTGTCATTAATCGTTAGTTCAAAAGGTTAAGGGACAGATTTCTGAAGAAAGATTACTGCTTAGGAGAGAATTATCCATATCTAATTACTGCTTGTGCTGCTGCTGGACTTTCCCCCTGCTCCACTGTATGTCCTTTTTCATCTGGTTTTAAAAGGTACTGGTTGTGCTACAGGCATTGGGTTGGGAATTTGGACATCAAGGGCCCCATTAATAGATGTGACATCAGCCAAACATCCATGCTTCAGACCAGACACGATGCTGGTCCGTGGGGGAAATCTGGGAGCCCTAAGTGTCGTATGAAGGCTCTATAAAAGCAGTCATCTACCTTCCCCATTGCAAGAGCATCCACCCTGCCATTTCCTCCTGCAGTACTTTTCCCCTTCCTGGCTTTTTGTCCTGCTCAGTCCTTGTCCTGCAATGAGCTGCAACCTGCTGGAAAACACAGCCTGAGCAGAGCCTCATTCAGAACAGCACAAAGTCCACAGCAGGCCTGCAGCCATGCAGTCTCTGCAGCGAAGACTGGATTTTGCTGTACATATGTGTACACAGGTACAGTGCTTACCTAGTACAGAGCACTTTGCACAATGTACGTGTCAATGCAGCGTTTCACAGCAAATGCTAATTGCAGCTAATAAGTGTGTGGTGCTGGGGAAGCAGCAGAGCCTGCTTCAACAGCACAGTGACTAATATCAGAGGGACTGGAAAAGAACTGCAGCTCTCAGCAACCACAGCCACACAGACAAACTAAACAACGCAGTATGCTATAGCAAGGTCCTTCTGTGCAGAGTCCTGCAGCAGCTTTAATTGCAATGGCTTTAAATTTGTAAAGAGCCTGGAGGCTTGAGGTCCCACTCATTAACATTTCAGCAAAATCTCCCAGTCCCAGGCTACTCCCAAAACATTCAAATCTCTAGCATACTCAGGTTCTTAGCCTGCATCCACCCTGACTTTAACCAATAATTTATTTAGTAATTTATTTAATATTGTGGGCATGGCACTTCTATCAAAACATTTTGCAGCATGAAATACATTTTCATAAATGCATCAATCAGGAAAAGATTTTTGTCCAAGGAGTCTTCAGGAAATTACAATGAGCATCAAAAGGCCATGCTATTCAACAGAAATCATTTTAATATTAAAATCTCATAAATTCTTAGATGAGTAGCCCTGCCTAGATGAAAATCAAAAAACCAGATGAAAAATATATTTACTTATTTATTTCTGAAGAGACAACATGGAGAGCTGCCTCTTCCTGAAACTACTAGTTAGGTGAGAACAAGCCTGTCTGGACATCAAGGTCCTGCCTCACACAAAGCTACAACCCCGTGAGGCACCAGGGCTTGGTGTGCCCAAGCCACCTACCTAAAGGAACAGAACCACCAGCCCAGGATCTCCTGTCCTCTCCCTATAAACCCATCCTTACATGGCCTTAGTCCTGAGAGGCACACTATGAGGTGGAGTCAGATCCCCATCTTTTTCATTGACTTATTTTTAAAACCTCTCCTTTTTTTTTCTTAATCCTCAAGATTTTTTTTTCTCCCTACATCTCTTCTAACCATCACTGTTGCAAATTTTACCTGTCAAGTTTTGATTTGTATTTTTCTTCCATCCATGAAATTGATTCTATATCTCCAAACCAACATTAAAATTGTATGGTCAATGTTTCTGAACAGAAAAGATCAGTCAACAGGGCAGTGTGCTTCACTATCCATAATACATGCTCTGGCATCAATGTCATTTATGCAGTTGCTTAACCAAACAAGCCCCAACACAGAAGATGGGGAAGGATATGATATAACAGAAAAGTATTTTAACTTCCTTTTTGGTTCCTTTCTGTGAGCCAATATTAACATCCTCATTCAGACAGATGTGGCTGAGGGACAGCACTGCTGCCTATGTAATTACAGCTGCAGCTCTGGGAATATTAAGGACAGGTGACAGTCATCCCAAAGTATAATGCCACATTTTGCCACATTTTAGAGGACTGAACTCTGCAGCCATGTTGGAGCATTGCTATAATACAAATATAAGGGTAAATGAAGGGTTACAATAAACTCACATTTCTGCTCCATGGAATTTACCTTGGATTTCAGATTCTTCAAAAGTTGTGCTTTTGTTTGTTTGTTTTAAGAACAATGGACAAAATTTGAAGGTGAAGTGAAAAGTTGGTGAAGAACATCCTGTAGCTGCAGGAAAAAATCAGATGCCTTCCCTATTTGGGGATGCTTTCCCTATATGTTAAAAGGGAAACTGCTCAAATGTTGCTAAAATCACTAGATAGAGAATAAAATGTTAAGTGTCCCCATGGTATTTCTGAGGAATAAAAGGATAAAATGAACAGTTAGCAAACTAATTCTTCATATGTAATACTTCATATGAGTATGTCCTCAGTTTTAGACTATGATCTTCAAGGAGGCTAAGGAGAGATGGGTTCCCAAATCCTATTGAAAAGCAATGAAAATTGACCTATTAGGAGAATTCAGATTCAATTTCAAGCTTTTATTTCTATATTCCATGCTTTTAGTATGCAACTTTAATAAAATCAGTGAAAATACCTAAAAAGTTGTTTTAGTCAAATAGCTAGAATTCCAATGGCATATTCAAATGAAATATGTTATTGCAAGTACCATTCTGGGAAAAGGGTGATATTAAAATAACAATACAACCTGGACTTTCCAAGGGTAAGGTGAAGGGAAAATAAGCTTGCAATGAATGCTTCTAATTCTAAAACATTAGTGATAGAGACTGGTAGTTAAGGCAATTATCTATGGTAAATATGTTAAATATATTACAACAATATTTGAAAATATAAGAATAAAAGAAAATTTTAGATCAGGGAAAAAATTATTACTTGATAAAGGTTTTTTATTTTTTTATAATTTTTTTGCAATCAAAAGTTGAGCAGATATTTCTGGTTTATATTTGATGGTTGATATTGTAAATGGAAGAAAAAAAAAAAAAAAAAAAAGATTTGTCTGAAGACATGAAATAGCCGGACCAAGCTACTGCTGTTTCCAAATTAACAGGCTCAGATGCTGAGCAGGAGCTAAAGACCTCTCTGAACCACAGAGGTCTACTTTTAGCACTTCTCAAAACAGAGGAAATTTTAAGGGTTTTTGTACTGCCAGTGTGTGTATTTAAAAGGGCAAAGTCAATGGAGAAAGGGCAGCAGTGACTAGACATCTTACAGATTAACAAATGGTATAAACCTGTTATTTACTACCAGTTAACTGCCACCAGTAAAATATAGTACTTTGCTATGTAATACATCCGGAGACAAGTCATGGTCTTCAATCAAAAACAGAGGTACAGAGAAAAGCTTATGGACCATCACAAGTAATTGCCTCAAGATGATTTCCCAATAGTCTGTAATGGCAGAAAGGACTAATACCATCCTTGAATGTTTAAAAAGATGGCAACTGAAGAACAAAGTCAGTATCACCTCTAAGCACAACATCCGTGAAAACATTATTAAGCTGCAGTCTAACTCAAGGAAGATCTGAAAAAGTGATGAGCAGTTTAAAGGAGAGCCACAAATGTGCTTCTCTACCTGGGAAACATGCCTTACACTGCAGGGCTTAAAACATTAAATATCTTTAGCTCACAAGAATAGCTTCAGAGGTAGCTTGATCACAGTACATACAGATGAAGGAGATAGTTGTGATGGCAGCTTTTCAAAGTTGTTGACAAAGGTAAAACAGGGACCAACAGATGGGAGTTGAAGTCATGCAAATTCAACATGGAATAAGAAGTCATTTACCATCACAAGGGCTAATTAAATGCTGGAACAGGTTGGTGGGGTTTTGTTGTTGTGTATTTTTTTTCTCCATTGAAGGTGATGGCCTTCTCCAATGTGAGTCTCTAAAATTAGATGAAATACTTTTCAAAATACATTCTTTAAACCACACATTATTTGAAGTGCTACAGAAGATTCATCCTCGATAGCCTGGAGGAATCACATTGTCCCTGCACAGAATTCAGTTTCTGGATGTTACTTGCAAATTTGCATGAGGATATGTTACCTATTTACATACTATATCAATAGGCAAATACAGTCTCCTGGAAGGTTTTGGAATGATTTCTCTTCTCTCCCTTAATAACTCTATGAGATATTGGTCAGACTACCGATATTTTTTTCCTTCCAATTTATGATATATCAAAAATTGTCTATACCTAGAACAAAGACTGCATATGTGGTAACCCAACACTTGAACATAGTGCTGATAAGCACCAGTGTTTCTGTTTCAAGATTTAAATGCCCAGAAAATCTATAGTCAGATATTTTACCTGAGCAGTTAAATCATTTACCTCATTGTTTTACCTCAGTAGCTGCTTTGTTGTTTGTTTGGCTTATTGCTAATCTGCAGCTTTGGCTCCTAGAGTTATTTAGGCAACTTTCCCCTAATCAATTCCTTACTGGTTAGCAGAGTTGATGTTCTGGGGACAGCTCAGTCTCTTCTAGTTTCTCCTTTCAGTACACCAGTAGAAAATCAAAACAATGAAATTAACCAAGTCACCAAGGTCAATCCAAGCATAGCTTGGTGAAATGTAAGGGGAAAATCACATTAAAAATATTTTCTTAAAAAAAAAAAAAAAAAAGATACATAGGTACATAGGTCCTTCCTACTCTGCAACTGCAAAATAAGAATGCCCATAAACAGCATAGAAGGTTCACACACTTATAAAATTAATCTTTGTGAATAATATGGAAAACTTAAATTAAATCTTTTGACCCAGCATCTTTGTGAGTCTTACAGGAAATGCCATGAGAACAAGCATTCCATCCCTGAAATATTTCAATTATGCACTTTCAGCATGGTACTGTGTTTTGACAAAATTTAAGTTGATGGCACCAAGGACACTTCCACCACTTAAAATGGTTACTAAAATAATCTTGTGCAACACAAACCACTGGGAAATGCTGTCCATAAACTGGCTTCTCAAACAAGCTTAGAATGGTCTTTTACCTTCTCCTTTCACCTGATGAAAAAAGAAAGAAAAGACCCAGTGCAGGAGATTGCTGAGATGTGTGCAGCATTTGACAGCCTGGGCCAAAATCTGTTTTCATTTGCACAGCTAAGTCAGTGCAGTAGTCCTTTCCCCAAATCTCAGATGATTCCCCTGAAGCTGCTGTAACCTGAGCTGTTAGTAAATGGGGATGTATTTTCTTAACTTTGCAGGGAAAAAAAAAAAAAAAAAAAAAAAAAAAAAAAAAAAACCAAGGAATGTCATGGATGGAAATTGCATAAATTCTATACATATTCAGTGAATCCTATTTGCAAAAAAGCACAGCTCTTCAGCTACTCCTCTCTATGTTTAAATATGTCATGGCTGGAGAAAATCAATACCTTCCTGCTTATCTCATTCTTATTTATAACAGTTTATTACATTTTAATTAGTCCAACAGATCTGTTGGATTTCCAGGCAAAATGTGCTAAAAGCCCATATAAGCAATTTGCATGTTATTAATGAAATGTAGTCAGCCATTATAGAAGAGAATATTTGAATTCTTCATTTTTGCCACACCAATAATGGATTATCCTTGCATTCTAGAGAACAGATTTATTTCCAGATTTTCTGTGTTCAGTCACCTTTCCTGTTTACTAATAATAGATATCTTACACTACCTGCAAACACCATTGCAAACTGTGATTTTCCCCAACCACCTCTTCCTCCAATGACTTCCAATGCAACTAATCAGAAATGAAAATCATGAAAAGTAGAGAGAGATGGGAAGGAGAAGCAAGCATAAGCAAGACAGAGACATCAACATCTGCAATTAACTTGAATGAATGAAGGAAAAATGTGTGCAAAAACTATTATAGAATCTACAATAAAGTACACTGAAACCAACAGAAGTCTTTTAAACTACTTCAAGGTCAGATGCTATCACATCAATTCTAATAAAAGTCCAGGGCCCCAAAAAATCCCAATTCCCAAATACATCACATGACATATAATGATAGTATATGGTACCCATCCATCAATGCTATGTGCAACTCTCATCATTGAGGGCTTTTGCATGGTTGGTATTTCCAATAGGAAAATAAACCAGGGTTGGGCCCCAATCATATATCATTGGGCAGGAATTTTAACTATTAATTTTTCATAGGAGAGGGAAAATAAACATGATTTTCTGGTAGACATGATGATAACAGGTTGCAGGAAACTAAAGGGAAAATCCCACAACTATGGTTTTGATGGCTTCCACTTACCTGCCTAGTCTGGTCATGTATGTTTGAAACAATGTTCAGAAGAACTGATTTACCAGCATATAACGTGATTTCAGCCCTGTGTCTGCTGTGGAGTAGAGATACTCCTAAAAACAACTCTATTCCTGCTGGATAATTTGGTTCTTTATCATATGCTCTAGCAGCATCAGGTTTCGTTCTAGAAGTCACTGCTCTTCTCTCCCACTTGTGAAATTCCAAATAGCCAGGATTGTATCTCTCTTCACTGACTAATCCTACAAATGTGGTAATAAGCTTAATTAGTTAATATTTGTGCAGTGCTATATAAATTTGAAACAGTAGTTTTAAGACTGGTGTGAAAGCTGTAATTTGCTGGCTAATACCAAATTTCTGCAAGAGTTGTTACATATGCAAAAGACGTTCTGCTCTCTACTCCCAGATCTGTGGTTGTCACAGTGATTAAAACTCCATGTTTCCTTAACAATTAACTAACATAGTCTGTTAAATCTCATTTTATTACTTTGAATGGAATGAGATGGTACAATAATCCAACTCGGAAGCAAGAGAGAATTTACATATCTTTTTCAGAAAATGGATGAGACATAAAATGAATGACATGGTGGATAAAACCAAATCCTAGCATGTTCTCAGTCTGTTTTGCATTTGATTTTCTCTGCTGTACTATAAACAAGTTCTAGCAGTGATAGACTCAGATTATGTAGAAACCAAAGAGAGAGAAAGCTTTCCAGGCTACCAAAACAATTCACTTAAACAGAATGCACACTTATCACTCAGTATGTTTTGACAAATTTAAATGTGCTATCAGCTCAGACATTTATTTTCTTTGACTAGTACTGCTGGAGACAGTACTGCATGTTGTGTGCCCATGCTGAAACTTAAATTCAGTTTTGTGGTTTGGAAAGTTTTTCTGTTAGTATTTTAAATTGAATATATGACCTGCAATTAATTTATATTTCCTGTGTAATTAGTAGCTGGCGAGTAAAACAAATTAGGTGCTTGATAAACACACACAATTATATTTTCAAAGCAGTTGTATTTATGCTTGGAAGGAAGGACAGTTTTATGAATGTGTAATCAAGGATGTAGAATTGGAAAGAAAACAAAATAGAGAATAGTTAATGCAGTGGTAACGACAAATTAACACTATGCCAAGCCCCCTGCACATGCACTGCCCTGATAAACTTGTTATTGGCAAATGTTCACTCTAAGAGAAGCTTGGTAATCCTTCTTCTGTGTTTGTTCTTCTTTATTACTCCTTTGAGAAATTGTTGTTTATAAAATAAAGATCTGCACAAGCAAAGATAACAGAGTCCCCGTTTCCTGCCTAACCTGTTTAATAGCTAACAAGCTGGGAATATATAGCTCTTTCTTTCTAATTCCTTTATACATTTGGGTACAGGTGTGTGCTGCACACCAGTGATTACCAAGCATTCATGAGCAGATGTGCCTCCAAATGAAAGATGAAACTGAACTGAAAGTTTGTTTGAAATGGAAGTAAAACCTGGCAGATGGCAGCGTTCAGAAATAGCACCACTTAAACAATTTTTTTTTGTGCAGCTCCTGCTCCCTAACACTAGTGAGAACAGAGGGAGGATGACTAAGCAATGATCTATAAGGGTAAGAGGAAAAAGAAAAAGGAAAAGCAGTTCTAGGCAGAAGGAAACCACAGTGGGGATAAAAGGAAAATTAGCTTTAGATGTCAACATCTGAAAAAAGACGAGTAATTTAAACAAGGATCTATTAGCAAGAAAAAAATGGAGAGGAGATGAGGGGAGAGGAGGGGAGAGGAGGGGAGAGGAGGGGAGAGGAGGGGAGAGGAG
>CM021734.1:17326657-17336803 GCA_011075105.1 Heteronetta atricapilla | reverse complement strand
GAGAGGAGAGGAGAGGAGAGGAGAGGAGAGGAGAGGAGAGGAGAGGAGAGGAGAGGAGAGGAGAGGAGAGGAGAGGAGAGGAGAGGAGAGGAGAGGAGAGGAATAATTCACAAGGATTATGAGTTTATTCATACAGGAAAACTAGCACCGGGATATGGAAAAAAAGAACCTTTAATAAAAGAAGGTGAAAATTCACCAGCTGTCAGAATCAAACAAACCAAGAAGAATTAGTATCTTATCATGCTTTTGCTATGATGTGGCAAGTCAGCCCTTTCAAAGAAACATGGGTGAAAAGCCTGAGCCTTTCACTAGTATCAGAACAAAGAGAGGACAAATCCTGTTGAGGGCCGGTTGTAGTTTTGAGTAATTATTTGAGCTGAAATTTTCAGAAACTGCATAAAGTGATTCGGCCTTTGGCCATTCACTATTTGACTGAAGTATTTACTCCCTCCCCTTGGTGATGCTAATACCTGTGAATATCACACTGGTCTTGTAAGAGCAATTCTCCTTTCTCAGGGATTCAGGCTTTTGCCTTTGAGGTATTTATGCACAGCTGCCCTCTGCAAGGCCAAAGTCTCAGTAAGAAGGTCTGAAAGTGTCTAAATCACTTTTCAGAACAGAGCTTATCCCAAGAGAGTCACATAAATCTTTGCAACGTTATCCAAAATCCCAAGCTTTCCCCAAACTATAATCATTGTATTGTGTTCAGTCACCAAATAAATGTTTGGTGTAATGAAGTAAAAGACTAGTGGAAAGTTTCTTTTTTTACATCAGTAATTTTCCTTAGAAGCTACTCACAGGGTAGCTCCTTTTCAAAATGGAGAACTATTGAGATCTATTGATTGGAGATTTATAGATTACACTTGAGGTCTAAGATTTCTTGAAATGTCCCCAGAAGACCAGAGTTCTGGCTAGCTCTTAACAGGGAGCTACACTGGAAGTGACACATACATGTATACTTATAAATAAAAAATATTGTCTTAATGTATTTAACCAGACACAGTGGCTGTGTGGAAGAATTAGCCTACTTACAACCAAGAGAATCACACAATACTGGGAAATTTCACTCCCTTTCACCTCCCTGAGAGCCAAAATCTATGATTCCCACATGAATAATCACATGCAGGTTATTGGAATTCTTTAGAGACCAAAACCAGAGAAAGTTGTCTTTATTGCTGCTATACTGATAGACTTCTGAGTCAATGGTATGGATACACTAACAGAATATGGATATAACAGAATAGTATGGGTATACTAACAGAAGATTTCACAAATTGGGCATGCTTGCTCTGCAGTTGCTAAGTTTCTGGAGGGAACTGAGGATACTCCTTCAGGAGCCCAGACTTTGCTCATTGCACTGAGAGGTTACAATTGTGATGCCCAGGTAGAAGCATCAAAGCCTTACAAACACGCCAAAAGAAACATCAGCTGTGCAAACACCATTTATAAAAATAACTTTTTCTTTTAATGTTGCTATTACAAAATAAATAAATAATCTGATGTGCAATGTGCAGATCCATACAACCAGTCATTCCAAATGAATGTTTGCACATATGAGAAAGGGCAATATCTTTGGCTTCCATTGCACATAAACTAGTGTTTTGTATTTATCCAGTAAAGCAAGACTGAATAATATATTATTATAATGAACTTGCTGGGAAGATGAAAAGCTCTGGCATAAATTCTCTCCCCCTGCTACACTGGTGCCATTCTAGTGGTTTCACAGCATTTTCAGTGTGTCTTTTTTATCAGAAATTTGGTTTTCAACTTTTTTGTGATACTTTATTAAGAAAGCACAGCATTTTCTCCACATTCCCACAGAGACTGAACTTTGATCATAAGTAAAACTCTCTACTAAGAAAAAAGTTACATTTCCATGTTGCACCTATTAAGGAAAGAAGTGTATAGAAAACCTGATATTTATGAATGATGTGAAAGAAGAAAGTTAGTATGCGGTTCTGGAGAGCTCTCAGGCAAAACTGTTCAGCTATTCCATAACCGCTATTAAAGGGAAGTATTGTTCTTTCTTATTTCAAAAATATTCTCAACTAAAGCTTGATTTCTGCCTCCAGCAGCTTATTCCCCCCTCCCCCCAAGCCTGTTGATACAAAGTGCTGTCTATGTTTATGCTATTTTTCTTGCTATCTGCTATACACATTCTGATGGCCTGAAGCAAAAGGAAGAAAAGATGATGAAGGTGTTTCAAACATTCTCCCTGACAGTTAGAAAAACTGAGCAATTGAAGAGTACAACACTGAGGCCAGGAAAACACTCATGAATACAAGGAAAATAGCTTTTAACTCATGAATACAAGGAAATTAGCTTTCTGTAAAAAACAAAAATGGTTGCCTCATAAGTTTTTTTCACCTCTTCTTTTCTCCCTACCTAACCCATCAGTTTCCTGCCTCCCAAGTGTAGCTGGTGTAATACCTATAAGCCCCAACCCCAAGGTTGAACGGCAGTCATAAATTTAGACATTGTCCAAGAGCAGTAATGCTATCATAACTTAACCTTAAAGAAACCCTTTGCAAATACTCTCCTTTATTTTTTGCCATACGCCTATTTATCTGTAGAGATACCTTAAAGAAATAATAATAATAATAATAATAATAATAATAAAACAATAAGTCAAACACACTTAAACTTTCTGTCTGATTGGACATATTTCATTGACCAGGTGCTAAAAGTTTTAGGCAGGGCCTAAAAAGTGCAATGGGAAATAACAGAGTGCATTGATTGTTAATCTAAAAAAACATACATCTGTTTTCACCCTGTGTAATGGTTTTAAAAGACATAATGTCAAAATATCGTATTTTTACATTACGCCCTTCACAACTTTATTCTTTGAGCATCTCTAAAGTCACATCTGGCATGTTGAACCACCAGCCTGTGGGATTCTGGCAGTGAAATCCACGTTTGTCAAGACTCTTCAGCAGCCAAAGCTCACCCATAGCAGGGTACACAGTGCAAACCTCACATGCAACAGAAACGAACTGATAATGTGTACAAATGCAAGCAAACATACAAACTGTGCCAGGGCATCTCACACTGAAACTTCCTAAACTCCCAAATTTAACTGAATTTCTTAATTGCCTCTTCAATGTATTGATATATCAGTATCTGCTACAACATCTGCTGGCCTGCTGCACTATCCCAGTTGCATACGGCTACTCCACAACTGATGGTACTGTTCTTATTCACTGATAACACAGTGCTGTAGTACATTAATTCCACCACTAGACAATTAACCCTCCAACTGAATCATATTTGTGAAATTGAAATTTCTCAGGGAATCAAAATATTTTATTAAAGGCTTCACAGGCTAAATGATAGCTAACAGCCCTAGCTCTCTTCCTTGTTGAGTTCCCCCAGGGAGGAATAAGAGAGTCAATTTAGCTGACTAGCCTTTGTTTTCAGAAGCTGACGATACCAAAAAGGGCTGTAGACAGTGGATGTAATCCTGCAATACAAGATTTTTTGATGTTCTGCTGTAAGTGAAATGGATGCCTGTTATTAGTGTATGTAGTAGTTGCCCCTTGAATTGAACCATGTAATTAATAAAGAAATATGAACCCCACTAAATTAAATGTTAAATAGCACCAGCATAAAGCTTGATATTAATGATGCATTCATTGAACATCAAGAGGAATAAAAAATATATAGAAGTCCTTTGATTCTCTTTACTATTACTCTCTTAGTGTTTTGCAGTAGATTATTACTAACATATATGATCTGGTACACTCTATATTTGCTATCGTATTATACAATTTAATATATTTCAATTAATATGATAAGCATCTGATTTACTTTACAGTAGCATTATAAATTGCAATGCTGTCTGATAAATCTAAAGATCTGGTAGAAATTATCTCAAACTGTGCAAATTGTCTTGAAAAATACAAGCAAAACCATGCCATCTATGCAGGTGTCTTGCATAACCCATCCCAAACCATTCTGAAAATAGAAATTTATATTTTATTATAACACTCTCATAGTGTAATAAATTCACTTGCCTAATCCAACATCCTGAAATTAGTGCCTTAGAGAATTCAAACTCTGCATTTAGAGCCACAATGAAAATCTACTTGGACATTAAACTCTGCATATTCAATATTGGGAAAGGAAGTGGATGAAATAACATTTCTCATGAAAAATGCCCAGAAAGAAGAATGAGCCTTTTCTGAACATCACTCACAATTCTCTAAATTTGGAGTTGGCAGCACCAGCAGCCTAACTAGACTCGCGTCAGAGTCTAAATCCATTGACACCTCTTCACAGAAATCTAGCAATAAGCCAATTGGATGTAGATCAGGATCAGATTCTTTGTATTAAATTGCAAGACAATATTCAAAAATACAAGAAAATACAAGAAAATGGAAATGGTGATTTGCCTTCTGATCAGTACTGTGCAATGGAAGTGTCCCCAAAACATAGCTGTCTCATTTGGGCATCTTAAAGATACAGCTTCCCAGAGGATGAAGGGCACCAGTGAAGACGACTCTGGCAGAGCCAAAGACATTTTTTTGTTCCAAGGGTGTTGTCAAAGGTTTGGGTGTTTGTTTTTAATGGAATCCTTGAAAACTCAGCCAATAAAGCGAATAAATCAGGATATATAAGCTATAATAGGAAATATTGCACAACATCCAAATGTAACCACAATCACTGCACAATACCTAAAATCTAATATGTAAGCATTCACATATTCACAGATAGCAGTGTTCTGGGTGAAAGCCCCAGTGGGCCAGCTGTTGGAGGCGGGCAGGAGGACTGCAGGTAGCAGGCAGATGGAAGAAGAAGGGAGGAAGAAGAAGGGAGGAGGAAGAATGGAGGAAGATCTGCCTGTAATGCACCAGTCCAATGAATTCAGCAAACAACAGTTACTGCACTGGCAGCTGCACTATGAGAGCAGAGTGGCATTAACTGTAACACAGTGAATAAGGGGGCATTTAGATTAAAAAGGAAGGGGTGATTGTTTAAATTAATCAGCTGATACAAAAAAAAAAATAAGGATATTAACTGCATGTCTCTAAATGGGTGTACATTTTTGTTGCTAGCACTAGAATTCTTCCTAATTTCCATGTCTAACGTGTATGTTTTGCCCAAGCAAGGACAGTAAAAATACTCCAGTGTAAGCAACCAGCTTTTCACCAAAACTCAATCTCACAAATAAAACCAATGCAGCAAAACAAACAGAAACTTTTAGACTGCGTTTGCTACAGGATGCTTTCTTTGAACTAAAATACTTTGACTGCCACAGCCTTTATGTAATGGCAGCAACAGATAGCAGTAG
Source organism: Heteronetta atricapilla (assembly GCA_011075105.1). NCBI lineage: Eukaryota > Metazoa > Chordata > Aves > Anseriformes > Anatidae > Heteronetta > Heteronetta atricapilla. Next base: position 17,331,513 of record CM021734.1, on the reverse strand, counting down.
AAGAAAATAAAATATTTTGTCCACCTTGAATTCACCTGGGAATTGAGGGAAGCAGGTGAGTAAAAAAATATATGAGCACCAATCTAACAAAAAAATGTATCATAAAAGGCAATCTAAACAATGTACAACTTCTCTCACTTTTTAGTTTTCTACAAGGAGACTTTCAAAGTGCTATTTGTAACTAAAGCTAATAGCTCTATACTACAATTACATGAAATAACTTTTAATTCGACCTGTTCCCTAGTGGCAGTTACCAGCGATGAATCCCAGCACGGTATAGTCTGTCAGACTGAGACAGAAAGATTTGACATTTGTCAGAGATAAGGGATGGAATCAACCAATTCAGTGAAACTGTGAAGCCCCAATAGAAATGCAAAAATAGGAGATGCTTCCCCCAGAAAGAGAAGGACCATGCAGAGACAGAAGTGTGTTTCAGATAGTATACTTGACTTTCTAATCTATTGTTTTCTTGCCACTCCTTGCCCTCCTTCCTGTAGTCTATTATAATTGTGTATTCTTAGCCTAGTTCCTTAAGAAATGAGGCATATGTTGTGTTGCCTTGCCATCTGTCAGTTTGATATTTTCCCTTAAGCATGTTTTGAACCTGTTGAACAATTTCAGCCAATTTGACAGAAGGCTAAAGGTCTCAAACATACAAAGATCTGCATATTTAATCAAAAGCTATAACTACAAGAGGAGAAAGACCCAGCTTATTACTGCACACGTGTGGCTAGCCATGCGGCCGGCACCTCACACAACATGCTACCACCAGCCTCTTGGAGCAGGGAGTTTAACGGGGAGACCACAGGCTGAGGGGAGGCAGTGGAGATCAGCTTAAGTTATGTGCAAATATGTCAGGAGTTGTGCTTCCTCAGCAGTAGAAAAATCATCAAACCATGTGATTTTTCCACAGTGGGATCTTAAGGCTTCAGCCAAAATCGGTCAATATGCTCAGATGTCTAAATTTTTTTGGAAGTGTTTTTGCTCCAAAACAAACAAACAATAAATAAATGAACACCAGAGGAATGGGGCACATTAATAATAGGAATGGAAAGAGGATGAGAGACTCAGCTAGTGTAATCATTTCATATTCTACACACTCCAAATGAACACAGCAGACCACGATGGCCAGTGGTCCAGAATTCCCAAATACCAGATTTTCCATCTAACAGGTACCATCTCTGGTTTAGATCCATAGACATAGGGGATTCTGCATTAGTCAGCTGCATATAAAAACTTATAACCCTCTTTGTTTGGTCACTGAATGCCAGTTTTCTGGGTAAGAACATCAGAACTTCTTTATGAGGTCTGTGAATATGTTTATTTAGCTTTAGTATAATTGTCTCCATCTGTGACTGGGCAGGAAAGTCTATAATAAAAAGGAGCGATGTTTCCACTTGTGCATATACTCACTGCTCCCAGGTATCAACAGTTTAGGTTTTTCTGAGCCAAACAGTGGTTGCAACCAGGCAATCATGTTTAATCATCATCACCGTGTCTATCCTCTAGTAATCCACCTAATCCTCTTTTTAACCTATTTACAGTTCTGTAAAAAACTTCCAGTAATAAACAATTTTGCAATTGAGTATATACAAAAAGTATACCCTTTCATTTATTTAAATCCGTTGCCTAACAGCTTAAGGAAATTCTAGTTTTCTATTATGGGAAACAGTTAATGTTTGTGATCTGCAAGCCATCTTCATGTTGTGCATTAGCAGTCATATTTTGAAACACTACATTTCATGTTATTTTTTCTTTCAGTCAACCACTGTTGTGTTCGTCTTATTTCTTTCTTCCACTCCCCCATTTTTTGTTAATATCTCTGACATACCTTCTAAATCTTTTCTGTATTTCAAATTTAGAAGCATATAACCTTATCTCTATATTCTTGTGACTTTCACCCTTGAGTTTTACCAGGGAGACTACGTTACATAATTAAGATATTGAAACTGGTTTGACATTACCAAGGCAAATGTTAAATTGGTTGTAATACAACATATTTAAAGTCAGGTTGGTTGTGTTAATTTTCCTATTTAACAATTAGATAACCCTGTCAGTGCTTTCATCTACACCATTCTGCACCTCAGGTCAGGGATTCTGTGTACCTCACAGATATATACAGTGTTTATGTCTTTATGTAATGGATATTTTGAAAATATTTCCTGAAGTCTATTGCTCACTATCAGCACCATGTGGAATTATCAAAATTATTTGTAATGTGATTAGAAGGTCTAAAATACTGTTTTGTGTGATGAAGTTACACTGTGACAATATTTGAGTGGATCTGATGAGTCACCCAGATTTTGATTTCATGAAAGCAGGACTGCATAACAAAGAGCGAGGCAGCAGTCTCATTGACAGTACAGTCACACACTGCCTCCCTCATTGAAAACACAGTCACATGCCATTATGCTACTTTTTATACAATATGATATCCACCTATTCTTAGCAAGCAGTGTGTTGAATGCAAGTGGAATAAAGTATGGCTTGACTGCCCCTTGTGCTATTTTAGACAAACACTGAGTGAAAGCCAGTGATTTCACAGTTCAGGCAAAAGGGACTTTAGGATTCAGGAGTACTCTATTTAACCTAGGCTGCATAGTTATCCAACAACTGCAACAACTAGAGATGTGCTGTTCAGCAGTACACATTTTTACCAACAAATAAATAAGAAAAAAATGAATTTTTAGATCTCCGTTGCATTTATTTTTAGTGAGTTTTTGACTTTGTTTTTCAAGCCAGTTGACCATCCTAATATGGTTGAAAGAATTCTGCCAAGTCTCATCAAATCATGGGAAATAATGTAACCAAACACAAGGTATTTCATAGACTTTGAATATTGAATCATCACCATTAAAAGAAAAAATGTATTTCTTAAAAGCAAACACTTGCCTATTTTATTGGAGTTACGGCTGACTATTACAAGGAATCTGAGGAAAATATTTTTTTTTTCTGTACTTCAGTCCTAATAGTAATAAAAAGTACATCAGAATTCTTCTCTCTTGTACTTCAGTGGATTATCCACTACTTTTATCTCCAAGGAGCTCCTACCTCCAACTACAGAAAAAAAAAAAAATATATATATATATATATGGATCTGATACTTTTTTAAGATTACAGAAGTCGAATGTGTTTACCCAGATATGAATACAAAAAAAAAAAAAAAAAAAAATGATAGGGCTGGAAGGGATAGTTGGAGGTCATATAGACCATCTCCTTGCCTCAAAGCAGGTTCAAATATCTCTATATCACTCCTGACAGATGTTTGTCTAGCATGTCCACAGATGAATATGGCATTAACTCTCCAGGAAATTTATTTCAGTACTTGCACTTAAAATGTTTGTAGGGGAATGTTTTTGAGCTGAAGTAGAGAAAGTTGATACGAGTGGAATATAGAGTTCAGCATCACACTTCTCCTTGGAGCAAAGTCAGGACAGCTCTGTATCCTCCAGCAAAGCAGAAGACAAAAATCAAGAAAATGCAAGTAGGAAGCATCAAAGCAGTTGTAACAAGGAAGACTTAAATTTGAGCCTAAGAATAAGTAACCAGAACAAATATATGCAGTTTGCTAAAGAAAGCTCAGAATGAATTTTGATAAGTAAATTAAAAATATCAACAAAGAACAGAATCACTATAGATTGTAATTCCAGTCCTCAGCAACAAAAGAACGGTAGTAAGCTTATACTACTCAGTTACCAGGAAGGTGACAATGACTGTGAAGAGCAAAAGGACAAAAAGCATAATTAATAATGGACAATTTCAACTACACTCAGGCAAACTCTATAGCTGGTAATATAGGTGATTCTGAGATAAAATTCCCAGCCAACAAAAATGTCTGTTTTTCAGAGTAACTATCTGGGGACCCACAAGAAAAAAACCTAACTCTTAAAACCCAGTTCTTGATTTCACACTAAATGGTGCTTATGACCTTATTCAGAATATTGTTTTCAAAGGCCTAGCATTACAGAAGAGTCTCACAGTGTAGCGGGATATAACACAGAAGAAAAGGAACCCAAAATCCCTTGTGCTTGGGCTTAGTTTCAAAAAGGGAACTAAGAAGCAGCAGCCAAAACAGTTACATTTTTGAAGGTGGCAGATTATGCAACAGCATCACCTGAAGCATGCAACCTATGAAAAAAAAAAAAAAAAAAAAACTTAAGCTCAAAAAGGCCAATATGGTTCAATAACAGCATCTATCAAAAACAAAAATACATGTTTCAAATACTGCAAATGTTTCCAAGGACAGAAACAAGAAAAAGCATAATACCTAGCAAGCTATATATAAAAATGCTAAAAGGCAAACAAATGAAAAATAAAAGATCTTGAGAACTTTTCTCGAGAAACAACTTTCAGAAGACCCTAAAACTAACAATAAATCTTTAAAGAATAGCCAAAGCATGTAAGCTATCAGTCTTTCTGCAGGACCAGCTGATAGCAGAGGTAGAAAGGGAGCATTCAAGGAGGATAATGCCATAGAAACAAATCTAATAAAATACTATAGGTGGGATATGTGCAGGCACTTAGACTCAACAGTGTTTGGGTATATACTTTAGAATTGGTTTTAAACTGTTGTGTTAAGAGAAGGGGACATCAAAAAATGGTAAAAGGATAAGACACAGAGGAGCCTTGTGAATCTTAAATATAAAACTGCAGAACTGTTATACCAGCCACTTAAAATACTATTTGCAACAGAAGAGTGGGAGATGGTAATAGGAGCCAATAGGTGCCCAGTTTTTCAAAAAGAGTTTTGAGGGGATCTAGAAAATTATAAGTCAGTAAATATATCTTCAGCCAATCAAATCATAGAATAATAATAATAATAATAATAATAATAATAATAATAATAATAATAATAA
>CM021734.1:16542756-16685014 GCA_011075105.1 Heteronetta atricapilla | reverse complement strand
CCCCCCCCCCCCCCTTTTTTTTTTTTTAGGGAACATAGGGACTGACCTGACCTTAATGGAGTATTTGGAAATGCTGTCTTACAGGGAACACAACCAACCTTCAGTATCCTGGCCTGATCATGCTGCTGGCTATATGTGGCATTTGTGGGTGAGAATGAGTTTTTGCTGCTGTCTTTAGTAAACTGGAAAAAAATATTAGCTCAAGACTGATGGAAACCACTTCCCATCCAATTATCGGAGTGGGCAGCGAAATGGGATGTTTGGGGTGGGTGTTGGGCATGATCAGGGTGATGTTTTGTTCATCCAAGATACGTGGAATTCACTTGGGGTTGAGATTTGCTACCAGTGGTGAATTTGGTTCAAACTCACTGAGCAGCCACGGGTGGCAGCAAAACAACCATTTGACTTCTTTTGGTGAGGCCTCCCATCATGTTTCCTTTCCATACAGATGCAGAAACACTTCTAAAATTCAATACATTATGAATAATGATGATAATAACCCAGATGGAAATTGACCTTGACTCATAGCTTTAAGCTAGAGGCTTTGTTACCAATCTGCAAATTTAAAACCTGTGTATTTGGGTGCCTGCAAAGCTCCCTTTGATGATCTTGCTCCAAAATCCCGACCACCACTGCCAGGGCAGCAGCCTGGGGCTCTGCAGTGCTGCAGGGTCACTTCCACCCCTTTCTCTGGTTTGTAAATCTATGTGTAGCCGGTGTGCTTCTTGCTCTTAGTCTGATTCCACGTGTTCTCACTTCTTAAGAAGTCTCAGTAGATGGTGTACGAATTGATGCTTATGACTATTGACACTTAAAATTGGATGCTTTCAGTTTTGCTGCCTATGATAGGTCATAGAGTAAAGCCATTAATGCACAGAATGAACAAGCCCCTGGTGTTATTATCTCTAGGTGGATTCCAAGATTACTCCTTTCTAGAGCATGAAGTATTCCCATGTAGTTCTGTAAGTATTTGCAATCCCCAGGATAATGCTCTGTGCTATTACAGTGATGCATTTTTCCAGGAACCAAGTGCAAATTCAGTCAGTCAATCAATAAACATATCTCTTTTCTGTTTTTATCTTTGGTTCTTGTAAATGCTACGGTCAAAATGCTGCCTCTATTGGAAACTTCTTTTACAAGTGCTGTAAGAGTTTGGGAAATCTGTCAAACATTGTGAGCAGCTGCTGAGCAGGGCCCTCCTATCCGTGTGTGCTTTGGCATCGGCGGGATGCACAGGAGCAAAGAGTGAGTGGAGGAACTGGGCTTTGAAGTCTGCTTGGTGATGTTATATTATTCTTGGCTCTTTGTGCTTTGGAAAATACACTACATCAAGTTCTCATCATTGCTGTAGTGCACAGTTTTTCTTGAGGCTGGGGAAGGGTGGTTTTAGCATTACGTTCAGCTATGAAACACCTCAGACGTTTCACTGCTGAGATTATTTTATTAAATTCTTGTTAGTTTTTTCCTTTATGTGATTGGACTTGCTCCCTGGTTTGTTTCTGGGGGTGTTTCATGCTTTCACCACAAAACTTCTGCGTCCCCTCATCTGCATTTGCGATAGTTTCATAATGACTAAGTCACAGCTGAATTTCCTGCTTTGTAGTTGGATTCACCTGCACCCCACGCCCCGAAACCACAGTAATTTCCCCATGTTCCATCTTCCACCCACAGCTGCAAGAGCTCTTTACAACCTTTAATGCTCTTGAGTTCAAAAACCCCAAACCACAATTCTGGGATACTTAAGAACTGGAACATGAGATGTTTTGGTGGACGTATCCGATCCTGATCCTGTCCACCTTTCGGAAGGCAGGAGCTTATACGTTTTGTAAGAGCAAGATGCTCTGCTACCAGTGCTGATTCTGCATTCACACAGGTAATAGCAACCCATGCTTTTGAAACAGGTGCATCTTAAATGCACTGCCACCCCGCAGCTACCTAAGTGACCTTGGTGACAGCCACCGGGTAAGGTGTTAGCTCTACTGGGCACCCGTGTTCTTCCTTCAGTTAAGATTAAATCAAGAGCAGGCAAGATTCATTAACTAGGGGCAGGGGTGGGAGAGAGGGGAGAAAAGATGCCTGGAACTTACAGGAAAAAAGTTTTTTCAAGACAGACTTGAAAACCCATGTGGCTGTCCAAGGGATTCTTACTCCCTCCAGCTGCATCCAGAAGATTCATCCTTCTCTGGTACAAACAGTATAGTTTGCACTCCTAACTAGAAAAGCATGTTGATCCCAAAGTGCCAAATTCTGCTTGCCAAACATTGCTACAGATCTAGAGCTTTTTTCTTCTTCTGTTTTAAATTTTTTGTTTGCTACTCCCTGGCTTGGTAACGTTTTCCTACATGCAGACTTGCGTTCAGATATGTGAAAACGCAAGTCTTTTGTCTGTTGTTGTTGTTTCAGTGAATGCCTTAGAGCTGAATTGCTCTACACTGTGAACTGCAGCACAGAATTAGTAAGCCCATTACCTTAGCTTATGACCTGACTGAGTGGAGCAAAGTATCTTCTTCAGAGCCTTCTTTGTGCCTCCATGCCTGAAAACAATCTTATGCCTCGAATCCCAAACTAAGCTCTAGATAAACACCTAATCACCCAGAACTCAGCTTTGGTAGTGCTTTAAGACAAGTGAAATTAATAAGGGATGAAGGAATTCTTGTGGACTTGTAAATCTGTAGTAACTCTCCGATGTCAGCATAAAGCACAGCTTAATTCTAGACTTGTAGCTAATTCACAAAGAAATTTGGAAAGACTTAATCTTTGTAAAAGGCTTTACAATCTGACTGTTTAAGCATTTGAAGTGTTCCTGCAAATGAGCCATATCCAATGTGAGCTAGGGGTGTTGGAGCAGGCTTTAACAGGTTACTTTTTCTTTCTCTCATTTTGCCTTACTTATTTATTTTTTTTTGTCACGCATTGAAGTGATCAGAATTGGTTTTCTTCCTGGAATACTGAAAATGTAATATAAGTGCTGTTACTGATAACGGGCTCTGTGATTGTAAAACAGGTCACCAGCTCCGTGTTGGCCTTAATTGTCATCAGAGGGAGGTTCAGCACCTGCTGGTTTCACCTGTGACTCCAGCCGAAGGAGCCTGGGTCGGGCAGTTACCCTTCTGCTGCTGCCTCGCCAGGGTTGACGGAGCTTTGCTCAGGTGAGTTTAAATAGTCCTTAGTGGCGGGCCCGTGTTTAGCTGATGGGCAAGGAGAAAAAGAAGGAAAACAGGAAAAACAGCATGAATGAATACCTGAGAGAAATTACAAATTTCTCTTCGACGTTCTATTGAAATTGCTTCTTCAGTTTGTTGAAGTCCAATTGATTATTTCCTTTTCCAGAAGAAGCAGGGGTGGAAGCAAAGGGGTTCCTGGGCCTCCAGGAAGAAAGGAGTTAAAGGAAAACATGAGCAGATTGTTGAGAGATGCTGAAGGCTGCAGATCCCAAAGGTGAGAGCACTCCACTGCTGCCCCCAAGGGGGTGGCAGGGGCTGATGGAGAGGTGAAACAAACCCTGCGTTACCTCTGTCTGGGCCAGTCTCTGACCACCTGCAAGAACAGGTAGCTGTTAGATGTAGCTTTGCCACCGGCATTGATTTTTTTTTAAATAAAGCAGCTAAACTTTCATGTCTGTCTAGCATTGCAGTGTCACTGCGGTGCCCTGCAGTTGCTGGTAGCTGGCTGTGACACACTGTTTGTTACAGCAAGGTTACATCGAGTATGTTTTATAGGCACCTTGCCTATTTTTAGAGGGAAGAGTCAGAATAGCTACTACATGCCAGGCACTGGAAGATACGAATGAATTTTAGTGGGCCGCTACATCCAGCAGGAGTTAAGCAAAGGAAACATCTTTCTGATAAATACCCTTACATGTTTCATTTGCAACAACACTTGCAAAGTCAACTGTAGAAAGGGGAGGAACTGTTAGTAGGAAGAATGCAGGTTGATACCAGGTTGCTTTTATTCGGCCAAAGCCAGCAAACAAGCGTTAGTCAGCTCCTTTGACCTGGCTAGCAAGCTGCAAAAGGTCTTCCATCATTGCTCTTTTAACTCCATTCCTATCAGCGGTACTTTCTTCTGGCAGGAGTGGGCTGTTGTCAGAGCTCAGCATTTCTTTTAGACTGCTACACATGCTTAATGTTACACTACTTATTGAAAATGCAGTGAGGGCAATGTAGCTCCATGGGAGAGCTGCAGAATGCTTTCTCAGGTACCTGGACCATTAGTGGGCTACGTGGAGCTGTTTGGACACTAATTCCAGGTGCTGTGTGTGCTGTCTTCCGTCATGTGTTACTGGATTTACTCCCTCTTTCTTCAGTCGTCATCGAACACTGGGCTCTCAGTTACTGAGATTCTACAGAAAGGAAAAAGAGAAATGAAGGTAGAAACTATGACAGAAGGCAAATTATCACCGTGTTCTTAAAGTGGTTTCATTCACCTTTCAGTTTGTTTTTTGAAGGACAAGCAGTGTGATATGAGGAGTGTCAATAAGTGGCAGATATAAAGTGGCAAAGCAGAAAAGAATATACGTTCCTTCTTCACCTTCTCCTCGTTCATTTGAGAATTCCCTTCTGTCACTGCCTGTTTCTCCTCCTGACAGAGAAGTGGCCATACCAGCATGCAGCAGATGCTGAGGTACAAGCAGAGGGCACATCTGAGTGTCTTAGATGACAGAAAATAGATGAACCATTGCTCACAGTGAGAACACAGGTTTGCAAGCGTGCCACCAGCATCAACAGAACTGCTTTGTGCACGACAGCATCTGGCCTTTCACCAGCAGGTACAACTGTTTTGCTGGTTTCCAATGAGAGGTTACGGCCAGACTTCCTCAGGGGGCTCAGAACGCCAAGCAGCCACCGGTCAGTTCCTCTGGGATTCACACCAGTGCCCTCGTCACGTTCCCCTGGTTGTCTCATGCAGCCAGCCTGCTTCTTTTAATCTTGGTATGCATTTGAGACGGCTTCAGCCTGCGCTGCCTCCCATCCGGCAGTGGTCCTGTGCTTCCTCAGGTCCTCTTGCAGACTGGAGCGTAACTCTCGTGGAAAACCTTGCATCTCGTTAAAGTCTGCGGTTATTTCTGAAGGGCCTTTCCTGCTACTGAATAAGTGCACCTCACTGCACAGAAACTCAGCAGATGGGGTTTGCAGCTTCAGGCAGTGAGACTGTGTAATTGAGCGTGCAGGAGCACCTCTCTCCGAGCACGTGTGCCAGGCAGCCAAAGCCCCAGAAACTCGATGCTCCACGTGAAGGACACGATGTTCACCTGGACCTCGCTGCTAAGCCATGAACCGTGATTTTCAAGGCCAGGGCAGCCTATAAACTAGCACATTAGGCTGAGTCACTATTCTGGCAGGATAGGTCTAATTTCTCTTTCTGTAAACTTATCTCCAGAGTACTTTATCATCCTGCAGCGATTCTAACACAACAGACTTTGAATGACTGGATGTTTCAGAAGCAATGATTAACATCAGGTAGGGGAAACAACTCTGTGGTAGGTCTTTCAAAGAAACAAAGCAAAAACAAATTAGATATTTTATTTTTGTGTTTTGTCTTAATACTCAACTCCCCTTTGGATCATTAAGATCTTTCAGTTTTCCTCACCAATTTGTCTTATCCTTCCCAAGAGCTTTGGGTCAGTTCATGTAGCTTTTAATAACGGCTCTGTCTCTTACATAAACACACACGTACTGACACAACTCAGAAATCACCACTGGTAAACAAGAATGTTAATTGCTGGGTAATTATACTCTACAAGGCAGGGGGGTGGGAAGCATTGAAAAGAAGCTGCAGGCTTTTCAAGACGACAATTTGTAGTTGGATTAAGCTGGAACAGACCCAGGCCCCAGAAGTGAAAAGACAGAGCTTCTAAGCCTAAAGCAACATTTCTTTGCCAGTTAGCTTTAAGTATGCACTACCCAGTCATGGTTCCAGCCTCTCTGGAAACATTTAACACTTTAACATGAAGGGGACAAAAGCTTAACCCTTGCATTTTGTGGACCTGAATTTTATTTAACGTATATATATAGGCCTAGAAAGGTTTTTAAAACATTGTAACCTAACTATAACAAAAACTGTTTTTTCTGTAGCATCTCACAAGCATCATTGCTAAAACTGCTGCTTTTAACAGTTAAAACAATTAAGCTGAAGTTCTTTGATTTCCCTGGAAGGGCATCCAGTCCCTATCCATCAAAGTCTTGGGCTGCAACAGTTTTGCCAGAGGTTTTGTTCCACGGAATGATGGATGGGTGAACGCTGGTAAAACTGTTTAACGTAGGTTTTTCTAGCTATTTCTTGGTAGAATTGCCTGTTGGCTGCAGTGCTCATCTTGAAAGATGTCAGAGGAGGGCCTTATTCCAACAGGTATATTGTCATTTTGGAGGAGCAACTGCCTTGAAGAACTTCTCTTTTCCCTCAGTGTTTGTATTTCCAGATCCATAGGGGATTGCTAAGGGTCAAAGTTTCAAAGAAATGAATCCCTGTGCTGGACTGTCCAAGTGTAATGGCACAGACCATTTTGCAGCGCGTACTTCGTGCAGTTGGCTGGTTATCCCCTTTCTTCTTTTCTGCCTAGGAATGCAAATAGTAGATGCAAATCTGAGGTTTCGCAGTATTAAAAAAAAAATTGTCCTCACAAAACCTGGGCAAAATTTCGAAGGGAATGTCAAATAATTGGCTCTGTTGGCATAACTCAGAACTGTTAGATAAATATACGCAGCAAAAGTGTGTTTCAAATCAAAGCCATTTCTCTCTTCTCTCTCTCCAGCTACAGCGCCCTGTGTTGGACTCCCTGCAGGAGGTGATGCCATTGTGGGCTCTGGAAGGAAAATACTCCATCCCTGGTTAGTCCTTACCACAGACCCAAGGAACTCGGTGCCTTGGGGTAGTATCCTGTGATTTCCTCTCAAACAGCCTGCTTAGTGCCAGGCTTCCCCATCCCCTCTTATCCCTGCTGGGGCTCAGGGCTCAGCTCTGCAGCCAATGATGTCGGCGCTGCAGGGAGGGAGCTGACCAAGGGCATGCACGGGGTGGGAAGAGGAAGGTGGTGCACTCTCAACTCCTAGTTGTAAACTATTAGTGGTTCCATTAGAAAGATGCAAGATAAGACTTGGCAGAGAAGGATCCGCCTGTCTGAAGCTTTGTCTATTTATCTGAACCTGTGGGACTGCCTGCCAGTGTTTGCACACACACTTAATTTTAAGCATGTGAGTAACCAGTGGGATTGCTTAATTTTAAGCAGTCACCAAATTATGCTGTTACTGTTTGCTATCTTTTTTCCATATACCCCAAAATATTCTTAGATCTATGAGGATTACTTGGGATCTTGTTACATATTCACTTTCCAAGAAAACAAATACAACAAATTAAATAATGTCAGGCTTAACATATTCTGGTTTGCTTTGCAGTTGCCTCAATTAAATCTGCTTAAGTTTTCCTTTAAAAATGGAAAGCTGATTAATCTTAGCTGCTTTCCCAGTCTAGCAGCCTCTTCCAGGGTTAAAAGAAAAAGCAACAATTGCCAGATCTTTTAATTTCTGGGCCTCGCTGGATGTAACGCCTGTTAACCCCTAAGGACTGCTGAAACATTTGTGCTGCATAGGCCCTTAGCCAAGCTTAGCATGCCACAGATGAAGTAATGCCATACCTGTCCATCTGTTTGGCCTATTGCTTTACAATATTTGGAATAAAAATTTAATTTCATATAATTTTCTGTGACATTGTTTAGAAATAGACCATTTGTATGTGTCAGAATGAAATGCAAATCACCCCTTTAGCAAATGAAAGTGTGATTTCTGACTGATATGTCGTAAGGCCTGATTGTTATGATTGCTACCCAGTTGTATATCCTTGCCTTCCTCCAGAAGAAAATGTAATGGAAAACCTAACCCTAACAATTACATACAGATGGCACCATCCGCATGATTTCAGCGCTGTGTGATGGCTTATGTTTCTCTAGTACAACTGGTGTAAATTAAATTGTAGTCATCTTCTGCACATGTATTATATTGTATCTTCACCAGCACTAAGAACGAGAGCTGCACATCTGCTGGGTGAGAGGACGTGTTGGCAATATTCTGTTTATTTGGCTATTGCACGTTGCTAGTGCCAGTGAGAACCCAGGGATCTAGCGGAGTTTGTTGGAAACCATATTACACTTCTCAGAGCACCCCATCCGCAATTTATTGTCCTCTCCCTGTGACAGAGCGGGCTGTGGTGTAAGTTTTTCTTCATCGCCTTGCATGCTGGAAGCAGCAGCCATTTCCAACTGGAGCTATGGGATCTGTGAGGGGATTGGGATGTTCAGGGGGAGAAAGAGTGGGTCTGAAAGAGGAGGAGGTGAGGAGGGGAGACGAGATGAGAGTATGTGCACTTTACCCACCCTTGAAAATCAATATTCCTTTTTTTTTTTTTTTTTTTTTTTTTTTCTCTTTCACAGACTTAAATAAGCTTCTGCAAACAAAACAGAAAAGGCCTCCTAGTTCATTCAGTCAGTCACCCTTCAGAGCTGCAACTGATATAAGTTGATAAACGGTACCCTTGTGCTTCAGTTCTTAACCACTGTCAGCAAACATGGGCACCCACAAACCTCCCATGCTGGGCGATGCAGACGCGAGCTCTGCCCGGCCTCGGAGCTGGCTGCGGCCCAGGCAGCATGGCCGCCTGCCCACGGCGCCACACAGGCCTGGAGAGCTCTCTTCTGCCTGCAGCTGTCTGTGCAGACGTACCCTGAAATTGCTGTCGCTGCCCAGGCTGGAATGGTCTTTCTGTTTTATTTTTCATGCTGTGCCGGCCGTAGCAGAGTGCAGCGTGGCGCTGGGGTGCCCTAACTGCAGTTGGGATGCAGCTGATAGCTGTGATACGTGCTGCGCTTGCCAGATGCAGTGCTGCTGTCGTTGCCCCTGTTTAAATCTGGCATAATTCTGCAACTTTAGCGGACTTAGTCTTGATTTAAGCTGAGGTAAGTGAGAACATCTTTTAGAGGCAATATAAAATGATTTAGGGCCTTGTCAGAAGAGTCAAAATATTAGCAATAGGCCCTTACCTGCTTTATTCATTGGCATTCCCAGGGCTCTTGCTGCAGTGATTCAGCTAATTAAAATTCCTTTTACCTACATTTTCCTTTACAGCTTCAGGTGGCTATAAGAACCTTAATTTCATGTCCCAAACCATTATAATGTGTAAAACAGATGCTGTGTTCCACTCTGCGGTGGCAGCATTTCAACGGCAGATCAAGTGATCCGCCTGCATAATATCTATTACTGGCTTGTGCCACTAAGATTGGAGAGAGGTTTTTAATCAAATGTCTAAAAAGAATGTGAATTTTTCAGTTGTGAAGTCTGTGTGAAGTACAAAGCACTGCTTTTATTTTATCTTACCTCCTTTCCATTCCCTGTGTGTGCCGTGCGTGTGTTTGTGTGTATATACAAACAGATTAAATTAGGAGTTCTTTCTGAATATCTAGCCGGTCGATTCATGCATGAAATACAGACAATACCAAACATGTGAGTAGTTAGTTACTGTGAGATTACGGGCCCAATCTTATTCCCAGGGAAGTCAGTTTAAAGCAGGGCCTACGTCCTTAATGTTTTCTACAGAGAAGCCTGAGACAGTAACCTTAGGAGAAAGAAATGTGAAACCCCCATGGCGATTTCAGTAGGGCCACAGTTGAAAAGCAATGAGAACAGGTTCCCTTTGTACTTCTCTGAGCTGCACTTGGCATCCCTTGGGGCAAATCGGGAGTTTCAGCCTTCAATGTCTACACAATCCCTCATTTTTCAGGAGCAAAGAGGCTCGTTACAGAAGAATGCTTTCTATTCCTTGTAAGCCTAGAGTGGAAGGAGATCAGTGATTAAAGCAGAGGCTTTTGATTAAATGATGAGGCTACTTTCAGTGATTAAACAAAACAAAAAGGTATTTTGGGGCCCACTTTCTGCCAAAATGGGCTAAAATAGCCATCTATTGAAGCACACAGGAGAAAGCAAGCAGCTCAGTGGTCACTTAGAGGTTGGGAAGGTGCAGAGCAAGGAAGGGGAAATAGCAATTTTGGGATTATGCTAGTATTCATCTGTAATTGGATCACTGTTTATTTTTGTTTCTTGAGATGCTGTCACAGGCATGTATTGTATTTATCTTGGTAACTCAAGACACACAATGTTCCGTCACTCATCGCAGATAAAAGGCTTCGGTGTCCTCAGATAATTATGGAAATTTTATTAGCTATGATGAGACAATCATAAAAGGTATCAGGGCTTTGATTTCATCTCTTGGACGTGAGCCTATTTTTTAGTCCCTATTTTCCATTTCTTTGGACAACTTTTAAAGCACTGTTCATCTTTTAAGTCAGTCACACTACCCATTTCTTCGAAGCTTTTACCTGCGTTCCCAAGACAAGCATCTGTAATGATAATACATGGCATTACAGCACACCCACTGCAGCGAGCTGATTCGGTGCCAGGCCAGGACCAAAATCTCCTATTCCTTCATCTTTCAGTCCACGCAGTCACAGCCAGTCTGCTTATCCGGGGCTCTGGTTTATGTGCAACTCTGCTTTGCTTTGCATCTGCGTTCCCAGGTCTGTGCAGCTCCTATAAAAATGTGGAACAGGCTGGTCTGTTCAAATCTGTTTTTATGTATTTCACAGAGTTGCTATGCTTGCATTTTTTAGTGTTTACATGCTGCAGTCATGTAAAAAGCACAAGGTTATGTGGAAAAGGGCAGGGCTTGCTTCAAATTATCATTGAAAGAAAAAAATGCAGAGAAATGTCAGGAGATCTTGATGAACATGTTTCTGCGGCAACTGGAAAAGAGACCAAGCCACAAAATTAGGAACTAGATCCAGATTCCATATCCTTCAGCCTCACCCCTAAGGGAATGAAAAATTCAAAACTGAAATACCACAAGTTTGGATTAAGTTTTTATTTGAACCTCTCTCTCCATAGTCTGGTTACACTGACAGCCTCCTAATAAACGTTAGTGTGAGCTGTACCCATACCTGATTGTTATACCTGAGCACACACAATCATATGATGCGGAAGTGCAATTTCTTCTTAATTTTCTCCAGGATTTTAATGCAGTGGTGGAAGCTGGCAGTTCTGCTAAACATTACTGAGCTGCCTACAAATATTGCAAGATGTTTCCTGCTTTTAAATGAAGTCTGAAAAAAAAAAAAAAAACAGAGAACTTGTTTCCACTCTGGCCCTTATACTGAGAAAACGTAAATTACTGGCTGAAAGAGATGGGCAAACACGTCAACCTTAAGGGTTTTTCAGTTTGAAACATGAATTTGATTCCAAACCAAGTCAACCACAAGATAATACCAGAAACTGCATTTAACTAAATAATTGAAGCCTTTATCCCTGCTATTGGGATTTCTGTAGTGATTAATATTCATGTCAGAAACTTGTGATACGTCTTTTGGTTTCTAAATTTCTCTATGATATTACATGAAATAAAGTTGTAGCACACCTTTTTGGGGTAACACACTATCTCCCCTTCTTTCCTGTGTCTCAATATTGAAGATAAAATACTTCTTGTAATTGTAAGAGACACTTTAGTATTGTTATAATAATTGAATTAAATTGGCTTTCAGTGGCAATATATTCTGCCTGCCTTGAGTGGGCAAGAAGCACATGCAGCATACGATAAAATGTGTTTATGCCAGAAGCTTTTTTTTTATGATGCAGTGCCAGTTACCTGTTGTGATTTAAGCAGTGTGATTAAAGCAGAGCAATTTAAACTTTCTTGTCTGTCAGTGTTCTTGCAAGTAAAATTTTACTCCCTCTGAGCACTTAGAATTTTTGCTAGGTCACCTTTTAACTGTGACTTTCAAGAGCTATAGTCATTTAATTTATTATGTAAAACTGTACTAATTATCTTCACATTCAGAATGTCTCTTCCCGGTTTTCCTCTTCGGGCAGAACTCCCCTGATACAATCGAGCTGGTACATCGATTTAATTCTATGACGATGGTGGGAAGGAGCCGCGTTTATTGGTGTAAAGGCAGCCAAGATGTAAAGGCTGAGATAAAGGCAGTCACACAGAAGGATGCGTTTACATCAGCCTGAATCTGGCATTCTGCCTTGCAGGGTTTTCTCACTCCTTTTGCATAGTGGTACCTGCTTGTCTCTCCATTATCTTTAGGTCAGAAGTGTTGTGCCACTGCTCTGCTGTCAGGTCAGCTGTGATGAACGATTGCTTTCTTTCTGTGAAGAGAAAGTAGCTGCCAAACAGGCTCATTACATATTTAAAGGAGGTCAATTAGTTTATTGATTTGGCCTAGAAATATTTCAGCCTTTGAGGAAAAAGACTAACAGTATTTTTACTCTGTTCCAATTCTTCATTGAATGTAAAGGGACCGCATCATCTAGCAGGTAAAAGTGGTGTTTCGGTAAGGTTGACTTGATTTGTGTAACGCTACCTTCTCTTCATCTGTCTGCCTCAAAAGCAGGAACACAAAACCGTTAGTGCGTCGGACCAGGAGTAATGGAATTCTGAAGCACCTCAAGTTCCTCACTATCTTCATCCTCTTCCTCTGCTTTGCCTGTGTTTTGACAGGACTCCCACTAATATGTAGAAACTGCCCTCATAGTGAAAAACAATCAGGATTTAAAAGGATTTTTTTGTGTGTGATGTATCTTGTGGGGCTGTATTCAGCTGGAGTTGGCAGAAGTTCTCAGCAGACATAGACATGTCATTTGACTTCTGCGTTTAGAAGTTCCCTAAGACAGAACATGAGGGATGGAGGCTGTAGGCTCTGCACAGCGAGAAGATCCCACTTGGGTTTGGCTGGGTGAAGCACAGTTAATTCCTAATTAAGCTCACGAGAACTGTATAAATGATAAGGGTCTTGTGATGCCAGAAATGGCTGTTTGGGAAAGGCTGGCTCCTGCCTGCCGAGGCAGCATCCAGCCGCTGACCTGAATGTCACCCACCAGAAAATTCCCCTCCTTTGCAGAGGGGTCAGCTTTGCCACAAATCCTTCTGGGGGCACCAGCCCCTGCCTTCTCCCTCGAGCCAGGGCTGGCGCAAGGAGGAATGGGGACGGCGTGCGAGGAGCTGTGCTTGGGCTTGGCAGCAGCAGGCAGGAGGCGGCGAGGTGCGGTAAGCCGGTGTGGGTAGGATGGGGCGGCTGGAGGGAAAACACACCAGAGAGGGTCAGGGAAGACAGGATCGCTCCCCTTAGCAGCAGCCAAGAGAGAAGAGCAAGGTCCAGTTGGTGGGGCACAGGAAGGGAAACAGCTGAAGGTGTTCGGAGAGTTAAATCATCACAGCTGCTTTTTTCCATCCGCTTTTGTTTTGCCTCTTCTGAATTCCGACACCTACACAATACTCGGTCTTTTAAAAACAATGTTGGAGTTCCCGACATTGAACTCTGCAAACAAGTGTGTTCTCAATTAAGTGAAGAACTTCTCCTGCCCCCCCTCACTTGATACGAGTGCTTGGCTCAGATGTGCTGGCCTCTGGAGGAATCACACTAGCACATTTTTCAGAAGGTTTCCCCCTCCCAAAATCCTATCGAATGGCTGTTTCTTATAAACCAATGGAGGTAATTTCATGGCTTTTCCCTTTCAGGGCCACCCACCTCCTTTTCCCAGCTAGCTTTGATACAAAAAGACAAATCCTTTCCCATTCACATCAAAAGCAGGAGGGTCGCTCTGTGTCACCTACCCTGGGATTTTGACTCAAGCTATTCGGAAAAAAAAAGCTGGAAAGAGCAGCTTGGTTTTAACTCAACCGCAGTGTGTGTCACCGAGAGTTTTCAGGGTCACTGACTGATCAGTTTCATAGACCAAACAGATAAATAGGCACAAGTTATTCTTTATTATTATTGTTTATAATTTGTTCATGCCATAAGTGTGCTGAGTGTACTACAGAGGATGCAGGCCCTTCCCCAGGGAACATACGGTCTAAGTTAGACACATGTTTTGTATATTTTCAATGTGTATTCAGGCACCTCCAGCACTGGGTAGGCACTTCTAAAAACAAATTTAAAGTAATAACGATAACATGCTGAGTGATAACAACAGGCATGGGGGTGAGAGGAGGACGAGGGTTACAAAAATAAAGATCATGTGAATTGTTTTCTTTATGTCACACACGAGGCTTGGGATTTCTCTGTTTTTCTCTTTCTTTGAATGCTTTTGTCATTCCTTTCTCTTTGGCAACAGAAGATGGCAGACTTCAGAGGCTGAGGAATTGCTGCTGGAGAAATGAGGCAGAGGAAAGGGGCTGATCCCCGCCTGAGTACCTGAGAACCTCTGGGGCTGTTAGGGAGAAGCATTGCTGCCCACCAAGGGACTGGAGTCAGTCCCTTAGTGGGAAGGGGAAAGGAAATCTGTCCCGACTGACCGAAATGTACACACCTCTGGTGTGTGAGGCTGTCCCCATGACAAGGCGTAACACTGATTTTCTTAGGCTAAATCCTGAAAGACCTTTCTTAATTCTTATTTCAGCTGTCTCTAATGGTAGTGGGAATTTGTGAATTCAAGAGCAAAAAGTGAGAGAGGTTCCCAGGACTCAGCATGTAGTGAATGAGATTCGTGGTTATAGTTTAGTGCTTGTTCTCATGTTAGCTGCCGTGCACCCAGAGCCTTTCATTTCAGCTACTTGGTGGGCCCCTCAGTGCCTGGAGCAATCAGTGCCAGCAGTGAGCATTTCTGTAATCCTTCAGCCCCAAAAAACTGCTTGAGCGTCCTGTTGTGAATAGGCTGGTTTCTATTAGATCTGTGCTCGAGCATCCTTTCTGGTGCGTCATGTTGGAACCTCCCAGTAGTTACTGTTTGCTCGTTTATTTGTTGGAAACGTGCTGAAGGGAAACCACAGTAGGGTTGCTGTCGCGCTCAGGATTCAGGTGATGTCTCGAGTATTACACAGCAAACAGGCTTCCAAAATTCAGCAATGGACCTAATTTTGGTCTGTAGCAAAGAAGTTGACTCCTGAGAGTTGTTCCAGATTTGAGGCAGTGCTTCTGATATCCCAGTTTACAGTGCCTGAAAGCTCCCTGCTTTAGGGAGAACCCAAGGATTTGTAGGCTCTGCCACTCCATGTTTGTTGTACACGGGGTCAAGAGGCTCTTAAGAACTGCCTGCAAATTGGGGATATTCTGGGGAGCCAGAATCTGACTCAGGCAGCTTCACACCACCCTCTGTCCCCACAGAGGCAGAGGGGAAAGCCCCAGAGAAGCAATATTTGTGCTTACATTGCCATTTGTCCCAGTTGCTGGCACAGCTCTGGGTTATAGGACTGCCTCTTGGGGTTCGGGAGAACCCAGCGGTAGTTGGACTCGCAGTAGGAATCTCTGGCCCTTGTCTCGAGAAGCGGGCTGTAAACCTATTATTCCTAAATCCAGAGAAAGGAACGGTTTGGCTAAACTTATGAATATGGCCTCCTTGGCAATGCCTCTTCGAGCAGCCCTACAGCAAGGCTTTCATTAGCACCAGCACCTTTTCGCCTGTGTTTCATGTCCTGCAAATCCCTTCTCCTAAATCCCATCTACTCCACCGTCGTTCTACCGCCGCGTTGCCTGTGCCAAGCTATGTGCCTGCCGGGTGATGTGGTCTGTACATGCTTTTGTTTCCAGTTAAGCCCTTTTCTTTCCTGGTAAGCATCTGAGAAATGCTGTGGCCTGTAGAGATAGAACAGCTTTGCCTTTTCCCCGTTGTGTGAGTTGTAAGTTAGTTGTTAATAAAGCCAATTCCTTTATCAGATGCTGTTTGCAAAAATATGTTATACATGCTGGAACTAATTTTTCAGCAGTTATTTGCTTCGTGTGGGGATTACAATAGGCTGGGTTTCATCCGATAACTTTTGCAGCTTATTAGATGTGAATTTACTAGCTGTGAACAGTTGAATAATATGGAGCTCACAGAAGAAACGAGCTCCACCGTCCACCGAGCTTTCTAAATTAGCTCTGGCCAAAGTTCGTATTTCACAATCTGCTAAATGGCTTTCTTATGGATCATAAGATGAACGTATACTGAGTGATGCAACCGAGTTTATAATATCTTCAGTATAAGGTGAACACTTTCTAACAGATCATGACATTATCAAAGTGCTATTTGAAATTAGCTCCATATGCTGTAGCAAGGCTGTAAGATTTCACCCAGAATTTCATTTTCAAATGTTTTTCATTCAAGTTCACTGAGGGTAAATTGGAAACACTTGGGTATATCCCACTTATGGATCTGTTAAGACCCACTTAATTTTAACACGTGGGTGTGTGGAGAGAGAGGCAGGAGACCAGAAGTGTAGGATGGGGTGAGTGGGAATAACTCTATCTACTGATGCCTTCTGAAAAGCCGGACAGCGTGTATTTGCTAACGCTTGCACGAGTGCTGCTGTGCAATCCACACTCTCTAGTTCCAGGGCTTTTAGAGAAAGGTGAGATCTTCCCATGGAGAGGCTGGGAGCCAGCCTTTGGTCTCTGCTGGGTTGTGGCAGGGGGTTAAGCGAAGGAGTTCGCTCCGTGCTCCGCCACGGTGTGGGAGCCAGTTGGCAGAGGCCACCGGAGAAGAGCCAACGTAGAAATGCGCTGGGTCTGTGCTGTTGCTGGCAGGGCTCCTGGCTGGGTTTAAGCCTGCCTTGCCAAGCAGAGGTCTGCTCAGAAAGGTTTGCTAGCGGCGTGGGGAACTGCTCACTTCACCTTACTGGGCTCTGCAAGAGTCATAGAATTGTATAAGATAAACGCGGTGGGGTTTTGGTGTTTGCTGGGCAGTAAGTGCATCAGAAATTCTAACTGGGTTTAAATTATTCATTATCTTTTAAAGATCCTTTATGAAGAGGATGTTGCATTGAGGAATTCACGTTTCTTCCCTCAGCAGCTTGAGCTGGATAAGGGTTCAGGCTATAATATTTAATTATGGGCAGAAGGACTAAGTATTATTGACATGAAGTGTCTTAGTACCCTTCAAGTCCTATTAAATATACTCAGCTTCAGTGGTGCTGATAGTATGTTTGTAGGTTAACCAAGTTGCCAAGAATTCTGGGTTTTCATCATGTTATTTCTAGCCGATTTTCTGTTCTAGACAAGATATTCTCCTAAGGGGAAAATGTAGAAGAGAGCTATCAAAGGCATAATCTAGCTGTTTTAGGGAAGCACCAGGAAATGCTGTGCAACAGCTATTGCAGTTCCAACAGCACATCAACTGGCAGAAACAAGAATGTCAAGGGAGTTGATTGCATAGCTTATCCATGTCTAGAAGGATATGGTTTTCATTTCGAAAATGCTATTCATCTACAATCTGAAATTCTCATACCCACAGCATGAGTGTTTCTGAGTTTTGCATCAGAGCCTGGAGTTAAACACACGTGTGCACCTTTACATCTGGTGCTTTTATGAATCATTTTGAGGAACTGTTACTAAGCAGCAGCAGCTATAGAGGGGCTCCATTTTATAAAGAGGAAGGGCTGTGTTACTCATTTTGTTTCCAAAAAATTCATTTGTTTTGCATTCCCAGAAGGTACTTTTATTCTCCCAGAAAGGTCAAGCAGAAACATTGATGTAAGTCCTGTTTATGGCAATCTTGTTAGATTTCCAGCAATTGCAATGGAACATATTTATAACAAGTATGTTTCCCTCTAGGGTGATACCATTAGTCAAAATATGCTTTCTCATATTTCCACTACATAAACACAAATACCTTTCAAGATTTAAACTTACTGGTCTTGAGGATTCCCACAGCCACATCTCATTAGTGGTTCAGAAGGCCGCACTAGCCATGGTTTCAATTTGGGATGAAAAGGTTTTGTTAGGAGAAATAACTTCAACCAAACTAGGAGGTTGAAAAACAGGATAATATTCCATGTGTGGGCTGTTGTCCCGAGCAAAACAGCAACCCTGAGAAGTCTGATACTTTAAACACACAACTCGTGATTCAACATGCTATGGATTCAGCCGGGTTTGATGCTTCAGTCTCAGTTATGATATTGTGCCATTTCCACAGCATTTAGCATCTCGCAAACTTATGCTTGATGCACTGGTAATATATCTGTCATCCCTGGTGCGGTGTAGCCACTGACTCTCTATTTGGTTCTCCAGAAGCATTCCTAAATATGTTGGTATCCTAGCAGAAACTGTGAAGAAGCAAACTTTGCATTGATACTACAGGAACAGATTTGACAACTGTAACCCAGACTGCATTATTGGGAAGACTGCAGAGTTTCTAGTTAATGTAGCCATGATGACGAATGAGCTCTGTGTCCCTGCTTGCATTTCATTTCTTCATTCACAAGACTTCTGTTGAAATGATGTGACAGCGTTAATCTAGAGAGTGTCCAGATAGAGGCAAATACCAATTGAGATGAAATGAAATTTTAGATCTCAACACAATAATCAACTGAGTATGAGCTAATTATTGAAAGAAAAGCAACAGGCTCTTAGCCTCATGTGAAGTCTCAGGAGGATTTGTCTACAGTGTGTTTCAGCTGTCTTCTTGCACTTTCATCTCAGTCTGAACAGAGCCTGGTAGAGACGCAGAAGCTGTTTTGGTAAGAATTTCAGAAACAGGACACCGTGAATGCTACTTTTAAGTCAATCTCATTGATATACATGGAACAAAAGTGATTAAGACTTGGAAGTACAAAAATGAGTTTTCTTCCTGCTGCTGCAGTTGAAGTGCAGCTGTTTGAAATGTAGACCCCCTTCTCGGGGTCTATCAGCAAGTTCATTAACTACTTTTTGGCAGCAGTAGTGCTAGCTGATCTTCGTGTCCTAGGATTGAAGGGAGTTGAAACACAATTTCAGGATGAAGTTCCAAGGAATAGCATTAAGGGCGTTGTTATGTATCACTATGTTAAAAACACTAACTATAATTCCACAGGAAAAAACTGGCAAAATACTGCCTACTTCAGTCTGCCAATATTTATAAGCACTCCTGGGGCTCATCGGCATTACAAGAGAAGAGTGAATCTAGTGGTTATGTTATGTTCCGAAAAATTTGGGCCAAAACTTGTTTTTCACACAGCATTTCAAGAAAATTATTTTGTTTTTCCCACAGATTATAATGGACAATTGACAATAAATTGCATTTTTCTCAGGGTCATCAGCCATAATTCACAACATCCATTACATTCGGAGCAGTCGGAATCGAGACTAGCCAAAGCTTGCATAAGGCAAGAGAAAAATGACTTGGACGGTCAGCAGCAGGCTTAACCACTACACTTGTTTTTTGTACACTGAAGACAAAAGGTGACAATCGTAGGTATTTT
The DNA here is from genome assembly GCA_011075105.1 of Heteronetta atricapilla. Lineage (NCBI taxonomy): Eukaryota > Metazoa > Chordata > Aves > Anseriformes > Anatidae > Heteronetta > Heteronetta atricapilla. The sequence goes on along the minus strand of CM021734.1, from coordinate 16,665,823 downwards.
CTCGTATCCTGTTTTTAGATAGAATAGATTTATTTGGAGATTAATGCCAGGGCGAACAGGTCATTCGACACTGATACAGCTTCGTTGCTTTCATAAAGCTGCAGCGGGACTCAGTTGTATCCCAGTGAATGGAAGTTGCTGTAACTTTGGGCTGAAGCTAAGATGGATTGTATGCCAGTGTAGAGGAGAGAAATAGTCTCTGCTAGGAATTAAAACGTGATTTTGAAAATCAGCTGCAGTGCAAGCAGACTTTCACCAGCTCTTTGCCAGTTGAAAAACAAAAATAAAACCACGTGGGTAATGTGGTCTTTCCTTCTGATTGCTTTGACGATATTTCATCAGCTATAGACTTCTCTATACCCATAGCTTCTCTGCCACCAAGTCTTTATCCAGATAATCAAGGTGAAGGAGATGTACACTGGAATAGAAGGCAAAATAATAAAGAAAATGGACGTTATCTTCATAACATAATTACAATTAATTATCCAGTAGAGTACTGCGTAGAGGAAAAAGCCAAAGAGCAGTGCAGTTAACTGAAGGAGTCTGCTAAGGACGGCTGGGAAGAGGTATCTCTGGGTGGCTACCACCAGGAAATGATGCCCTGCACGTATCGCAGGTATTGCTGGAGTATGTCTGTTCCTGCTGAGGTGGCTGAACATTGTGAAAAGTAAAACAGTAGGGAAGAGCTCATGATTGGCTTCTGAAAATGATTAAAGGATTAAATAATTATAACTTGGATAAACGACAATTAAGGATGAAAACACCTTCTAGAAGTAATTGCAGTTGAGCTCTGGAGAGGAAGTTAGAACTCTTCAGTAGTTTCTATGGGGCTACAGATAGGAAATTGAGAAAGATCTTGAGGGTGGAATCAGAAATTTGGTCCTTTCCAGTCAATCTAGTTAAGGTGGCACAAACTTCATCACTGAGTCCTTTATATTTCGATGTTGTATAATTTTTATATTGTAAGAGGATGATCTTTTGCTGCTTGGCATGCAGACTAAGGTATCTAATAGATGGTTTTTGTCTTCTGTGTGTCTGCAATGCTTTCTATGCATATGCAGCTTGTAGATGAGGAAAAAGCTCATGGAACTGAACATCCATCAGCTATGTTACATTTTGTTTTAGGAATTATCTGATAGGTATATTAGTAGATGCTTGTGGATTTTTTCATGCATTTTCTGAATCAGGAGTTAATATAGTTAATATATGACTTGTATGAAAGCACTACAAAATTGTTTCTAGGACCAACTAAACTTCTGTATACCTTGGAACTGTAGTTTTAGAAAGGCAAGCTTTTTAGTAGACCTTTTTTTCTTTTTTTTTTTTTTAAAAAAGGGCAATTCTAGTATCCTAGCAATAGCTACATAGCTGATTACAAATATGAGACTTCCCAGGGTATTATGGAATTCATTCTACTAATCTAATTTAATTAATTCTGTCTTCAAACTGATTGCCAGACTGACACATGTTCTGAAGTTGGGAAGAAACATCAGATGCAAATGAGGCTGGAGCCTCCTCCAGGAGATGGGCATGCATTAATGGAGAAAAGAGTAAGAAAACACATCAAGTCAGTAATTATGGTACTGATTTTTAAAAAATACCTAAAAATGAAGCTCATTTTTCTTACAAAGCCTCTCTTGGCAGTTTGTGGAGGAGGTAGCAGTATGTTTGAGAGGTTTCTGCAGCACTGGCATTTATCATGTACTTGAATGCAGTGGAAGATGTGAGGCAGCTAACTAGGGAAGTATGTACATTACTGCTCAAGAGAGCTCTATCTCAGGAATAGTAAAACCTGATAAATCTTTCCAGCTCAGAGGTTCAGGTTGTGCTTTATTTTCATAGGTTGAATACCAACGTGCTGCTGGGGTCACACCAGATCAGTTCTGTGGTATATCTAGGTGTTTTATCAGTACGAAATCATGAAAAGGGGAGAGGGAGGAAGGAGAAAAAAAAGTGCAGTAAGACAAAATAACATAAATAGAAAAAGACAGTTGCCTTTTTCATGTGACTGGTTCTGTAGACAAGAGAACATTGACTTGAGTGTTGAAAATGCCTCCCTTTCAATTCATTATAGACTGCTCCTTGCAGTGATTAGTCCAAATCAGTGTGTTCTGTGCCAGTGATCATTAATGTGTGCTCATCAGGTCATCAGACTTGAAATCCACATTGCTGGATTTCTGGTATCTCGATCCTGTGCATGTGACTGGCTCTTCTTTAAGCCTTGGCTGGTAAACATGGTGCTCTTGACGATCTGCCCCTGGACTAAGCTTTCATCAGGAGAGTAGTTACCCCAGACCGAAATAAATTTGTATTCTGTATTTTGCAAAGGAAAATACTGCAAGGCCCATGAATACTGTATTCAAGTCTATACCTTCAGTATGAACTAAAACCACAGTTGTCTCCTTATTTACTTGAGATTTGTCCTTTTTAACTGCCCCAGGGTCAAAAGTAGTAATTTGAAATTTGCATCCATGTTATCTGTTGCCTTTCCTATCCATATGCACTGTCTCCAAGAGCCCAGGGCAAAGATGCCATTATGCTCAGTCACCAACAGGCCAGGTGCAGTCAAGAGATCTAACAGAATGTTAATAAAAGGCCTGATGAAGAAGAAAAAACAAACAAACCTGCTATTGTGCCTGTAAGAATTGCTGCTACCAGGAAATTAAAACATTACGCATGGCATATGCTACCTGCCTACAGTCAGTGCTGCTGTGCAGGTCTGAAATCATGTCTGCCACGTCCAAAGATCTGCAAAACAAACAATTTGCAAAACCTGGCAAGTTTACACATTGCCTGTATCTTGTTCTTGAAAGATGGCATTGATTTAAGTTTAAAAAAAAAAAAAAAAAAAAGTTTTACTGAAGCTTCACTGTGTTTAGAAGACCCAAAACTTCACAATATTTTCTTTTAAAAGATAAGGAAATAATTAACTGGCTACAAGTGTGTTTATCTGGTTTCAAAGCTCAGCAGTGATTGAGAAAATAGATACCAGAGGTTGATTGAAAAAGATATAAATGAATAAAATAAAATAAACACCATAAAATACAGCTATTTTAGAAGCACATCCTGGAACAGAACTGATTTGTAGGGCTGCTGGTTGGGATCATGTGGGCCAACATGTTGTAAGAAGCCACGGGATGCTCTTTTGAAACTTTAGGAGCTTGCTCAATGTGCATCGTGGCTGAGGATTGGTAAAGCCATTTGGCTTGGGAAATGCTTCTGGTTTGGTTTTGAGAACAGCACTGACACTTAACTGATTTAAGCCACCAAAAGGGAAGTTTTTCTGTTATTTGTATTTCCCCTTGTGAAATTACCTATGTTACAACTATTACGTGCGTGCCCCTTTTGAAGTCCAAGGTTTGCGTAGCACCAAAGCAGCAGCAGCAGCACACCGTGCTCTTGGCATTGCCCTAACTGCTGTACAGTAGGTCCTTACCCAGGGTTTGTCCCCAGCCTCCCTTGCCTTCTTCTGAGGGTGCCACACAGGGCAAGGACTCCATATACTGGAAAAATACAGAGATGTAATCATCGCCGTGTCAAATAGTAAATGTCTGTGATAAAAGTTTAGGGTTCACTTGATAATTTCAGGGGAGGAAAGAGGATGGGGAAGACAGGTTTGCTGTAGGTATCTGGAATTAAATCTGTTTTGGTATTTTGCCCTTAAAAAGATATGGAATGGTATGTATTAGCTCTCCTATTGAAAGGATGCTATTCAGGGTGCAGAAATGAAGAACTCAGAAAATAGGGAATGTCACATTTGTAGCACTTCATGTGACTTTTTAGCTACACCTGGAGCACAAGTGTGTTTATTAAGATTTCTGCTCTCTCTGGGTTATCTGAAGAGAAGAGTTTGGGGAAAAAAATATTTCAAACGATATTTGGCCGAGGCTCTAAATGTGATACAACAAGCTTATGATTTTTCCTTCAAAACTTTCTTATGACTTATCTTTCTGTAGTCACCAGCACTGAGACCCGTATCAGAGAGCAGATACAGAACTGGATGGCCTGGAATGCAGATCAGTATCGTGCGGACTCCGGCACCCTCTAATGGTGTAAGCACTCGTTCACCATATGTTCCTATATAGTTACAGACAAGATGACTGCGTTTGTAGTACCGAGACAGATTTTGCTGCAAATGGCTGCTTTTTCACTTGGTGATAATTACGAGTTTTGTAATATTTGAAATGGCTTTGCTTGCAATCTGGGCTGATAGAGCCTGTTACGTGCTCCGGATGCCCTGCACGTATTTCCACATCAAGTTGTGATTAAATGTTGAAGTGATGGCTGAAGCATCTGAGAGAACAGGAAGCTGGTGATGACTCAGAGCAATGACACCATGCAAAGGCAGGGCAGATACTACCCAGACAAAGGAAAATGGGAAACCTATGGGGTGTGAGGGGATTCAGTCCACTTTGGGTTTTATGTTAGTGGTAGGATAGTTGTCCAAATGACTGTTGTCCCAGAGCTGTAGAGAGAGATCTTAAGCTGGAATGTACAACCACGGCTCTACTCACTTCAGCAGAGCTTTTCAGATTTATGTTAGGCGAGTACTTTCTAAGTTTCCTTAATTTCCTTAATTATCCACTGCAAGGTAGAATCATAATGCTATCTTATTATGTGAATAAATACGTGATAAGACCATTGTATGTGTGCACAAACTCACATAAAATGCAGAAGCTCCAGTACAGAGCTTCAGGGTCCTTCCAAAAGTAATGGAAAATAGGTTTTCCTAGGATTTCCAGGAAGGGAGAGGGCATTGATGTGTAAATATGACATCTTAGGACATGTGGAGAGTTCTTACAGAATATGGCAAAGTGCATTTTTCTGGTAGATTAGTACCAATCAATTCTCATTAAACTTTAGCCCTCTCCCACTACCTAGCTAGAAAAATGGGAAAGAGAAGGGAAAGCTTTTGTAAAATGTGACTCTGAGAAGTCACCAGTACAAGTAACAGGATCTCTTTTGAAGTCTGAAGATGATCAGCTGCGTGCAATTTTTCTTTTTAAAAGTGTTCTGTAATCCTGTCTCCTTGGCCCATTAGTCCTTTGAACTTTTTGATACGACAGCAGTCGGACAGAATTGCTGAGGCCCAGCCTGTTTGCAACAAACCATGAAGGCTACCAGGAATCTCCAGCCGCAGCAAAAAGCTGCTCCTGCCTTTGTGAACCATGTGAGCTGTGGTTCACGCTGCAGTAACTACACACAACAGTCTGGACAACAGCCAAGATGTTAATTAGCAGTTCCAGAGCCTGTGTGGGCTGGCCCTGGACCAACACTTTTTTTTTTCCTCTCTGTAATCAGCTGTTTCATTTCCTTTTTTTTTTTTCTGAAAAATCCTAGTCTAACTATTCTGTGGAAGCTCGGGTGCAGCATTCCTGGTATAAAGCCCAGATCAGATAGGACTGGTCTTAGTGTGCCTTGGAAGATTTATCTAATTACTGTGGTCCGTCAGTAAATGATAAAATAGGCCAGCTTTTGGGCCCAGTGGCCCTTTTCAGATCACCAGGGCAGGTGGGAATGTGGGGCTCTCAGCTGACAGCCAGGGTTGTCGTTGGTTCCATTTTAAGGTCATGGATTATCACAAATTCTCAGATGTCTCTATTACTGATAAGCAATGGGTAATATACCTGGATATAAATCTACCTGACAGTAACAAATATTTTGTGTTTATTTTACACACACCAGGTCAAAAGTAGTTTGCAAAGTGAGATCTTCACAAGCTTTGGCTTATTGCTGTTTATGACTGCTTTTTAGCTATCTTTCCACATACCTACAGGGCTTACATATATTATAAATTTATGCAAGGTTTTGAAATTAACAGTGGTGAAAGTAACTTACCTGACTGATTTTCTGGAGTTGGGTGTCATTTTGAAATGTCCACCGTAGTCTGTGCCCAGTTTCATGTTCAACACTGAAAATGCAAACTGCAGTTTCCAGTCATGACTTTTCAAAGGGCAACACAATTAAGGATTTTCTTCCATATGTAGATTTTCCTTGGAGTTTTTCCTCAGATGAGTAACAGCCATTTCAGTGAAATTGGTACATGTAGTCCTTTAGGGTTTTCTGCAGTAGAAAAGTTGAGTTTAAAGCTTTTTTAAATTACCCTAAAGCTGCTAGTACTTGTTTTTTTCATCTTCATTAGCTAGTGCTGCATTCTTTGACAGTAGTTTTAAATAGTCTAGTCATGCAGGTAGATGAAATCACAGCTTTTTGAACTCTAAAGAAGTTTGTTTCCCTCTTTAAAGAGTTGTGTGGTGTGTATTATCAGAAAACTGCTCATGGTCAGAATGCAACTTTATGGATTAAATATAAACATGGGTTAGGATAATTCCATGTTTCCTAAACCACTCTTGTTAATCAGGCTACTTGCTGCTGTTGTAGTTGCTATGGAGCCTGATTATGCTGCACATCCAGAGAGGGCTTTCTTTACTGTATAAAATTGGCTGTAACTCAACTTCAGATTCAACACTTATTTTGAATAACATCTCTAGCATTGATTTCTGAAAAGGGCACAAGGTAGCTTGTACCAGTTATAAGCAACTCCAGCTGGCAATTTCAAGTGGGGAGCTATTATTTGAAATACACATGCAAAAAAAATGGAAATATGGTATAAAAATTGCAAGATTTCAAGGTCGCATGATTATTTTTGTTTTAAAGAGCTGTACTTGGGAATCTCAAACCTCAGATGAGCTTGTGTTTATATGACTAAGTCTCCCCTGGAACCCCATGAAACAAAAGAATTTTGAAGACAATCCATGTGGATCTTAGAACACAGAGAGAAACTGGCTGTTGAACAAAAAAAATTAGTCTTAATTTTATTTACAGAGGTATTATCTGAAAATGTCTGCTCACTTTTACAGAGCTCCACTGCTATCTGTTGGACAGGTTGCCTTCCTGCCTCATAAACACACAGGCATGAAAAATGAACTATGGATGTGCTGTGCTTCCCATCTGTATGATTGGTAGTTCTGAGACTCTGGGAGAGGAAAGATTCTATGCATTGCTTAAGGTAGAGATTTAGCTCACAACAGTTGTTTTTAAAACTTACAATTGGAAAAATATATTGCTAGCAAAATTTTTGGCTTCTCAGCTCTGTACAATGCGTGGAAGGAGGAGAAGGCAAGCAGGTGTCACATCAAAGTTTTCAGAATCCTCAGAACATCTTGTCTGCTTGTCCAAAATCTCCTCCTGAATGCCCTGGAAGGGGGCATTTCTCTGTCCATTGACTTTAGCTAGGACCTAGGCTGTGGATCTCAGTCACTGGATGCCTGAGATTCAGTGTTTAGGGTAACAGGCAGCTCAGACCAATGAACATTATGATCTCTTCAAATAATTTTTGATAGTGGGGATTATCCAAAAGGCTGGTTAGGCTGGACCACAAGCAGAAATTTAAAAGAAATACCAGAAAGTTCAAATTTGTACTGAACACAAAGTTTAGTAGCCTGGACAAGAAAAGAATAATGACCATATAGACTGAGTGGCATAGAGAAGAAGGGTAAGGTAGCTGCCAGCTCATTACTGATCAAATTCTTTAACAAAGGTTGTAGATCATCTCCATCTTAAAATATTTAAATAAATATGAAACTAAAAGTGTGGTCCAAGGATTTGTAATTGATGTTTAAACTAGGATTTTGGCAGGAGAATGGCAAGTGCACTATCTACACTCAAAATGAGGGGAAATTTTATAGAGACAGACTGCAAGCTTGATACCGACAATAGGCAGTCTGTTCTAAGGGGGAAAAAATAAAATCAAGAGGTGACTGGAAAGTGTGGCAAATTGCACCAGGGTTTTATCAGCAGTACATTCAATTAGATAAGTGTCTCTTGATGAGAAAACTAATTTCCTTAACAGGGGCAATACAGTGAATTTAATTGACTTGAAGCATTAATTCAGAACACGTTACTGAATGTGGAAATGACGGATTTCTACAGGAGTTCAAAGGTGGTTGTGGAACAGGCTTGGGTGAGGTGTGGGGAGTTGAGATGGTGTTTTTGTTTTTTTATATCAAATGCCATGTTATCAGCTTGTAGAGGGGATGCTAGTTCTGTTCCACAGGTTATCTTGAATCTAGTGTTACTGTGTAACCTGGTTTTGTGCTGAGAAGTCAGAGAATACAGTTGGTGGTGTCAGCATAAGGTATCCCACAAGAAAAACTAGATGAACAAGATGGACAAAGTGCAAGTTGTGTAATTACCAATAAGAAGAGCTTTTACTATAAGGACTCATCCACCACAACACAGAGGAATGACGCCTGAGCATATGAGGCCTATGAAGTGCCACAGGGATGCTGCGTGAAGATGTACGAGGGGCTGCTGAGGGAACTGGAGGTGAGGAGAGGAGGCTGAGGGGACACCTTATTGTTCTCTACAACTGCCTGGCAGGTGGCTGCAGCAGGAGGGTGCCGGTCTATTTTCTCAGGTGACAAGCTATGGGACGTGAGGCAATGGCCTCAGGTTACACCAGGGGAGGTTTACGTGTATGTGAGGAAGAATTTCTTCCCAGAGGGGGTTGTTGGGCATCGGAAGGGGCTGCCCTGGGAGGCGGTGGAGTCCCCTTTCAGAGATGTGTGGATGTGGTGCTTAGGGACATGGTGTAGCGTTGGGCTTGGTAGTTAGCTGATGGCTGGGCTTGATGTTAAGGGTCTTTTCCAAACTGAATGCTTCTGTGATTCTAGAAAAGGCTGCTGTGCTTCCTGGGGCTCTCCTTGCGGCATTGCTGGCAGGGGCGAGGACATCTCAGCGCGGGTGCGCAGACATCGCGGCCTGGGCTCCTCGTCCGGCCTTAAACTAGGGCACAAAAAGAAAGAAAAAGAAAAGAAAAAGAAAACAACCTGTGTGCAGCGCCGCGTTTAAGTACACCAGCACCGCCCGCCTTCCTCAGCGCCCCGAGGCTCGGGCCCGGCCGTTACCGGCGCTCCCCTCCCGCCTCAGCCGCGCCGCCAGGGGGCGCCTTGGCGCCTCAGCGCCCGGTGCCGCCCGCCCAGGCTGCTCGGGCGGGGAACATGGCCCTGTCGCGGGGGCTGCGGTGCTGCCAGCGGGCCTTCGCCTGGCTGCCCGTCCTCATCATCGCCCTCGTCGTCCTCTGGTCCTACTACGCCTACGTCTGCGAGCTGTGCCTGGGTGAGCCGCGCAGGGGGCGGGGAGGGAGCGGGCCCAGGCCTTCGGGGGTGGGGGTGGGGTGGGGGGGGCCGAGCCGTGCCAAGCCGGGCTGTCAGCCCCGGGCCTGGCGTGTGTGTGTGTGTGTGTGTGGAAATCCCCGCTTCTTGTCGCCTGTCCCCCGGGGGCTGTCGCCGGCGCCCGGTAGCGCTGCGGCCTCCGGGAGAAGCAGGGAGCGAGGCAGGGAGATGCTGGGCGCCGCGGTTTGCTCCCCGTGTTTCGGGCAGGGTTGCTTGAGCAACGCTCGCCGCTGGTCAGAGGCGGTGCGTTAACAGCACCTCTAGACCTAAAATTTTAGGTCGCGGCTAGTGAATTTGTAGCTTAACGCAGCCGTGAAGCCGCATGGCAAGTTGTGAACTTTATCCTGTTTATTACGTCCTGGCACAGTGTGGGTGCGAGAAGCCTTCCCGAGGAGGGTCTGGCAGAGGTGGAGACAAAAGCTGGGGGCCTGGGAGGCTGTGGGGAGAAGCAGGTGGCACCCTTGGGCAGGGGAAAGTCAGGTAATGGGGCAGAGGCTCTCGGAAGGGCACCTTGGGCTGTCTCTGCATCGCCTGCTAGCATGGCACAGCAAACTGAAAGGAGCTGCCCACAGGGGTGGTGGTGCAGTAAGAGCTATTGTTTCTTCTCCATGGGGACAAAAAAAGAAAAGCTTTGATCTGGTTTAATTTGCAGCTAAGAACTCCAAGTACTCCGTGACGTTTTACTCCATCTCTAAAACTGGGGGATTTTTCTTTCGGGAATTCACATGGAGCAATTTCTCCAAAACACATGGCATTATCCAGTAGCTCTACAACCCTTGACTAACCACGTGACAAAAAAAAATAGGGTATACTCCTGAAACACTGTAAATACAGTAATATTAAACGCTGCTTAATTCCGAGTCTTAGTGCAGCCAATAGACAAGACGGCTGAATTAAGTGGGATTTGGATTGGGATTGTGTTATTCTGAAACTGTGCCTTAGACTGGCAGGAGCCCAGCTCATTGCCTAGGCTCACAGCTTAAAATCACTGCTTTACCCACAACTGCCTGTGGTTTTTTTTTTTTTTTTGCCTCACCCTTCTCGCTCAGGTATTTTATTTGCATGTGGAAGAGGTTATCTGTACAGAAGTCAAAATGAGTAAATTGAGTTACAGGATTTGAACCTTAACTATTGGCATATGCAGTTACCTGAAAATTAGTGCTCAGGACATTCCCTCCTGCCCAAATTCCCAACATAAGGAAATTTATATAAGGGTTTCTCTGGTGGCTTTTCTTTTTTCCTTCAGATTCCCATTGTGTGTTGCCCTTTGAGCTGTTGCAGGCATGCAAATTGTAGGCACTGTTTTAATTCCTGACCTTCACCTTCAGTAGCGCATACTGCTGAGGGTTGGAAACAGTGCGAGGTGATGTCCTGAGATGCTTTGTGGTGCTGGGATTTAAACGCTTGGTGACTTGCACAGCCAGCAGCTGACACTCCAGAGCAGGCCATGGCTTCGCGGCTGCTTGGTGGTTGCTGCCACAGTGGGCACAATGACCTCGTGTCCTGGGATAAAACTTTTGTGCGATCTTTACTTCAGAGTTTGCTCTTTTCTCAGGTAAAATTAGGAGAGCTCTGCAGCAAGTATGGTGTGAACTTCAGGAGGGAACAGAGCAGTATTTGTGAAAAGCTGGTGTGCTCTTTGTAGGTTGATTTGCAACAAATGAAAGGAAAAACTGAAAGTTTCCTGCCAGTCTTGCTCATCTGTAATTGAGTGCACAGAGGCACAACAAATACTTGGTCTCTTTTCATTTACATTTTTGTATCACGAAGATTGCAGATCAAAGTTGGTTATTACCATGGTTTTGAGGACAGCTACTTTTATTAGTTCCTACTCTGATTTACCTTTTCCAAGGTTATTTGTTTTCAAGTAGGATGACAGAGTGAGTCGTGAGGGGTAGAGTCTCTGCAGGTGCTGGCCTCAGGCTAGAAGTGAAAAGCTGCGGTTTCAATCATTTTTTCCCCATTGGTGTAAAAAAAAAAAAAAAGAAAGAAAGGGGTCATCACAGGTAGGTGAAAATCTTCGAGTCATTTAACAGTACAATCTTGTTTCTCTAAGATCACTGTAACTCTGAGAGGTGAGCTGTGGCCACTGTGTCCTTGTCTTTTCTGTTCAACTTGGATGATGGCTTTCACTGCCTTTAAAAGTAGTCAGGATGAGTAGACGTGGAGCAGTGCACGCGTGCTTGCTCTAGGTAGCTTTGTTAGTAGGGACTGTTAGGATTACAGTCAGGGAAAGAGGGGTTTTAAAAACTCTGCGAGTAGGAGCTGTGAAAAGCGTTGTGTTGTTACCACGTATCCTTTGTGTCTGACAAAGCAAAGACCAGACAAGAGCTAATTTTTATTTATGCTGATGGAGAAATGAATTGGGGCATGGCTTACTGTGGAGGATCGAGACCACTGAGAGATCAGTGGAAAGCAGGCTTGTAAGTACATCCATACAGATGCTCCTTGGGCAGTTGCTAGATAATCTTGGCAGTATCAGGGCAGTAGGACTGTCACCTGTGGATTTCTTTCTTTGTGATACTTCTAATATACAAATATATGCCTGTTTTTTAACAAGGGAAAGTACAGCAAAAGTAGCAGTGACTGAGTATCTTGTGGATGTCATTTGTGAGTAAACAATTGTTATGGATACTTTGAATGCTAAACTGTAGGATTTTTTAGTCTGCTGTGTTGAATTTGAACTTTTTTTTTTGAAAAAAATAAATCCAAGTATTTATAGTTAGAAATGGCATTTGGCACAAACCTTACTGGGAATACTATTTGCTCTGTAAGCATATGGTTTTGTTTCTTTTTCAGTGACTCTCAGCAACCCTGTGGAAAAAGGTATGTACATTTAATTTATAATGTGTTGTTAAGTGCTTGTGTAAAAAGATTCATTAATATTTTAATTAAAATACCAAAAATACAGTCTGGTAATTTTTTTTTTCAACTTACATATTCTTGCAGTGTTTCCCTCCTGTAATGACACATCATCATGACGTATATACATCATGCATTGTTAGAAATGCTGTAGCTTTTGGATATATTGGGAAATACCCCAGTTTAGTTGCAGTATATGAACAACAACATGAAAAGGCCATGATCTCCTTGAAATATATATATATATATTTTTTAAAAAAAACCAAAAACTATACACATCTGTCCCTGTATGCCCACACATCTCTTCTTCCTTTCTATTTTAGGTTTCCAGAGCTGCTTTTACAAGCTAAACAAAAAAGATCAATTCTGTTCTTTGGCTTGCCTTTTATTTTTTTTCCTTGTTTTATTTAATCTGCCAGTGAAAGCTATTTCTTATGCTTTCTATGGGGAAGCTTTTGCAAAAACAAATGTTGCTGGTTTCAGTTAGCCAATAACCATACATCAGTAGGAACATAGTAACTGAGTTACTGCCACGGAGCAGTTGGAGCAAAGCTTTCTGTGCTGTTACTGCTCGACCTGAGCGTTTCTCAGGTGCACGTGGTTGTGCCGCGACCGGCGTTGCTCTGAAAGCCCTGAGGCAGTGTCGAGTGGTCACCGAACGCCTCAGGCAGAGCAGCAAGATTGCTTGTTGAGACCATTTCCAGTGCTGGCCACGGTGTGTTCTAAGGGTAAGGAGTTAGTGGCCATTTTAGTATTCATCTGCTATCTTTGGCATTAGGCATTTGGCTCATACTGATGGCCTCTTACGTCCATTTCCTTTGGCATGGTTATGAAGCGTAGCAGAAGGTGTTGCCGTTTTCGGCACTGAGAACAGTGCCAGCTAACACTTGAAGGATCCTCTGGATTCCTGCATTAAGTAAAGTCTCTTTCCACTTGAGTGCTGTCCTAGTACTTGAAAGTCTTATGGAGTTTCTGTGGTTAACATCACAGAAAGTCCAATGTTAATGATTATTCAGCAAAAAAAGTTCCTAGTTGCCAAATATTTTCATGCATCTCTAGGTCAGCCTCCTGTAATATATGCTGTTCTGCTTTATCAATTAAATTAAACAGTTGTAAGATTTTTCCCCTTAAATACCGATTTAAAAATGATTGGGCTCCATCTACACATAGCATGATTATTACATCTCAAACTTAATAGCGCAGTAATGAATTATCATTGATTCACGTGATCAGTCCCACAGCCCATCACATTCCTGTGAGGTGTACTTTGTGAGGTGTGCCATCTCTTCAAAAACTCTGAAAGCATTTTCACACAGTCAGTCTGCAAAGTTAGGAATTGTTTGGATGTTAGATTTCTCTTTCCACTAGCAGTAGTTACTTTAATCTCATGTTCCTGAATTTGAAGTTTAAAAGAAATAGGGAAAACGAAGATATTACTGTAATTACATAGTGTGTTTAAATAAAACTGTTTGAGATGCCTTAGAGAGTCTTTACTATTAAAAAAAATGAATGGTTTGTGTAGCTGAAGGATAATTGTCCTTTCTGAATGTGACTTTCTGAACCACGATACGCCTTGTGCGTGCCCAAAGGCTTTGTGTATTGAAATAAGGTTACTCTGAGGCATGCCGGATTTCATGTGGCCATGTTGTGTCCAGTGGATTACAATTATTTCTCAGTAATCACAAGACCTGTTTTCCTTATTTTGAGGGGTGTTTTCCTGTTTTATCTTACCGTATCAACTGTGGCAGGCCAAAAGATGTTGAATAAGACATTTGACTTCTCTGGTGACGTAAGCCTCTGCTGGAGCATCCTATTTCTTTCAAATATTGTGAGTGGTGAAAAATGCATTGCATGGATGAGCAGTACAGGGATAACATGGTACTGTGAGTACAAGTACATTCAGTAGCAGCGGAACCCAAAACTTGGAGATGCTGGAGTATTGCAGTATTTAGCCGTCATGCTGCTCAGCACCAGCCGGTTCTGCTTTGCCTGTGCCCAGGACATGGAAAAGAGGCAGGAATCCTGCCGTGCCCAGTGGCAGTGTTGTTGCCTGCCCTGTGGGTTGACACCTCTCATAGTTGTGTGCTTCTCTACCCATACAAGTGGGCTGGGTGGAGATGGGGTGGTTTGTGAGATAGGTGTCCCCTCACTGCAGCCACAAAGCCATCAAGTTCTACTGACCTCTTGGCCTTAAGGTTTAGCTGTGCTGTAATACAGGTTGAAATATAAACTTTCCTTTTTTCCTCTTTTTTTTTTTTTTTGTCATTGTTGTGAAAGATTGGAATTGTGCCCATTGTAAATGAAACTTTTGCTTAAGAAATTATTGTTCTGCTCTTGTTTTTTTGTTTGTTTGTTTTTTAGTGGCCTATCTTATAATATTCCATATTCTCTTTGTGCTCTTTGTGTGGACGTATTGGAAGTCTATTTTTACTCTCCCAGTGCAGCCAGGCAAAAAGGTAAGAATCCAAATACTTTACAGTCATTGTAGAGTGAAGCAGGGATACTAATGAAAACTCAAAAAAGATAACCTAGAGTTATCCATAAAAACTGAGTAGTTTACTGTTCTGAGAATCGTTTGACTCTCCAAAGAGCATGATTTAAATCAGACAAGGTGTTAAGTATAAAGCTACACTTTTTAGGTGTCCCAGGAACAGGTAGGATTTTTAATGTTGAGAATAATAGGATTTATGATTATTAACTTACATATTTATAGTGGCTTTGATCTCTAAGCATTTAACAAGTTGGAAGTGAAATCCTGAGAACCTTGCTTAACCTAGCCATACTGGAGTCCTGTGAGTAAGGAACTATGGCTTTATTTTTCTATCTTCCTTGAAGATGTCACAGCACAAGTAAAAACGGGTGCATTTTTAATGACAGTGGGGTTTTTTCATCTCCACGGCTGGATTGTTGTGGTGGGAACATTCTGCGTGCCTCCAAGGCTCAGCACTGCCTGTAACCCTTTGCTAGTTGGAGTAGGCTTCTTTATAGCAGTTAAGCTCGTCCCATTTGTCAGACTTGTTCTTGTGACAGTGAGGAATAGAAGAATCATTTTCATTTTAAACATGATGAAATTCTGATGTTACATGGCTGCGACAGGGTTACATGATGTTACATGGCTGCTGGGGCTGTATAGGTGCATAGCACATGCTAGGTGATGGATAGCTCCAGTAACACCAGTACTTGGTACTTCCCTGGTCAACAGCATCAGAAAATATAAATACAAGAATATACTACAGTGAAGGGAAATGGGTGCACGGTGACAAAAGCGTGTTATTTCAGAAGTTATACTTTAGCTAAGGATATCATATTGTTTTTTTGATGTAGGTAGCTTATTTTAGGGCCAGAGTATGATTTAGAGCACAGGACCGTCAGGCAGACATTTGTTTCCATTGTTTTTCTGCCAAATATTTACTTTTTTGTGGTGGTCAGATCAAACTATTTTGCATTTTGTGTTACTGCTTTATAAAATACCAATAAAACTCTGTGTTTAGAGCAATGGAAGAGGATGACGGTGTGTGGCTCTTGAAATATTCATTGCCATAATCTAATCCAAATTACAAGAATATGAGTTTATAAATAACTAATTCCAGTGTTAGAAAAATGTAGCCGGGGGACAGGTTCTTGCTCACAAGGAAAGTGATTGAAATGTCATTATCACTGTTATTAATGCTATTTGTGAAAAAGTCTAAAACAACAACAGTAGTTGCTTTGTGATCTTAATTTCACTTCTGCATTTTTTCCTGATGTACTGTGTAGTATTCTGCCTGTCCAGCACTTACTCTCTCACTTCATCTCCTTAACCAATATATTCTCCTGTTAGATTAATCCTGTTAGAAGGAGTGCGAGATAAAAATGTTTCCAAACTTGACTAGATTTGAAAAATTCTCTTCTCTACCACGAGTAACTGGTTTTCTTGTGACTTCTGCTTCTAGTACCATATGTCCTATGCTGACAAAGAACGCTACGACAATGAAGAAAGGCCAGAGGTGCAGAGGCAGATTCTTGCCGAAATTGCCAGGAAGTTGCCAGTGTACACAAGAACAGGGAATGGAGGTCAGCTAAGCAGAGTGTTTTGTTTCTCTAAATCTAATCAAACAATCTAAAGTAGCATATGCTGACAATCCAGATTATAGTAAATCCTGATACCACTGCATACGCTGCATAGCTTTTGTATTAAGATTTTTCATATCTTTCCTGTCAGGTTTTATGTTTGGGAAAACCAAAAAATAAAAAAAAGCCTTTAACACCTTGGTCATCTTCAGTGAAGTACCAAGTTCTGGCTCTGAGTAGCAATATGTTACCCTTTGTACTTAGAGTTCAACAGCCTACTTACATTGTCTGAGTTTAGTAGTCACAGTAGTAACAATAATATACCAAAATCTGTAGTGATTTTTACTTTCAAAAGAATACCTTAGAGATGCAGGGCATAAGGTCCAAAAATCTGTTCATGGAATTGTTCTGTGAGTAAATGCATCCTGCAGTCCTTTCCAAGTGTTAAGGAAATCCATTTTCAGACTGGAAGTTCTGGCCTGTTCATTTTTGTCAGACAAGCCAAAGAATTGTGAAATAAGGAGCTGCTGTATAGCCAATTATCAACATGGAATGTATTGAAAGTCTGAGTAAATGTAGAAGCCAGAAGGAAGTGTACAGTTCCATTTTAGTGGTTTTATGCTGATCGCATGCTTTGCAGTGAGGAGAGTTCCCTGCGTCTGCAAGTCTCTGGAAGAACTGTGAGCATTGCTTATCTGATTATGACCTGGCAGCAAATCTCAGCTGCAAATGCACTCATCTTTTACAAAGATAAAGGAAAATAATATAGCTAATTTGAAAATGAGCAGAATATGAACAAATATGAAAAAAAAGACAAACACCTCTGTTATTTGCTATTAACATGCCTTTCATTACAGGTATTCGATTCTGTGATAGATGCCAGCTAATAAAACCAGATCGTTGTCACCATTGTTCCGTTTGTGCTATGTAAGTTAATGGATTGTTTGTCACTGAAAAGAACGTACCCACTAAGTTCTGTGAATGTGCTGGTTCTTCACGTATCTTTTTGCATACTTTGATGTAAAGGTACGCAAGTACCTCTGATCCAGCTGCAGCCACCAGCATATGTACGTGTGTGACAGCATGTAGGTTTGCGTTCTGCTCTTTGTGGCCCTGAAGTGTTTGCAGTTCCCACACCTACGAATCTGTGAGTGTTAAGTTGATAGAAAGCTTGCTGTCTGATGAAAGATTAACTGATTGCCTGCAGTAGGTTAAATAAAGTGCAATTTTTACTTTTTAATATAGTAGGCCTTTACAAGTGGTGTTTTGCAAAAGTTTTAAGTGCTCTAGGGCAGGAACCATTTTTTTTTTTAATCTTGCAGAATACCAAAGACACTGGCAGGTCTTGAAAAAGTAATAAATGTTCCATCTTAAAATTATACCTACCCTAAAAAAAAAAAAATTGAGAGTATCATGTTGAGTTTGTGTCATGTGGAAATCTGCCAAAAAAAAAAAAAAAAGGGTGGGCCTTTTGCTACTGATCTGCAGTTGCCAATTGTGTACCAAATATAAGTCTTCCATTTTTCGTTTTTGTCCTTTTGCAGATGTGTGCTAAAAATGGATCATCACTGTCCATGGTATGTCCTAGATACTGGTTTGTAATTTTCTGAAAAAGGAGGCTGTTTAGATATATTTATTCCATAGAATAGCATCTGTATGCCTCTTTCAGTTTAGACCATACTGGGAGATTTATAAAATAATTACACTTTGAAATTGCCTGAATCATTTTTATTTTTGAAAGACAGATCATTCATGTTTGTTCTATTAACTACATGTAAAAAGCTGTTTTATAGATGTAATTTAAAATCCATCTGCTAATTCACTGTGACTATTACTCAAATTGTAAATGGACTTCAACTTTACCCCTTAATTTGGGTTATGTAGTACTTTGAGCATGCAGTTGGTGGTCGCTTTCAATAATAGTATTTTTACGCAATTTGTTTGCGAAATGAAGCCTGCCACCTGTGCGTGGTCAAAGATACTCTGTGTAGAATGGTGCATGGAAACATTAAGCTTTATTCTTTTTGAGAATTGCTGCCACTAAATCTCTTAGAGTTCTCCTTTTTTAAAAAAGGAAGATCTCAGAAATCAAAAGCAACACAGACGCTTCCCCACCTGAACACCTGTGACATTCCTAAGTTTAGGGGATTTGTCAAACGTGAGTTATGAAAGAAATGCCTATGTTTTTTTCTGCACTCCCTTGTTTCTTTTTAGAGTTGCCCTGTGCATGGAGAATTATAATCAAATTTGTTTGATTTGTTTTATATGTAATCAAACAAGTGGTGAATCTGGTTTCTGAGCTGTGCTAATGAATAGAAGTAAAGCAGAAATCCCAGATCTGATTACCTCTGCAGACCAGAAACAGACACAAGCAATTAGGATCTGCCTCTGTGACAAATTTACCAGCAGTACCGTCTTTAAAACAGCTCTCGAAAATACAAACTGTGTTTTTACTTGGCAGAACAAGTCTTCAAGAGAAAAGCAAGAGGACTTCAGTTACATTTCATTTAGACCACTAAGGGGAGCTGTTTATTGATGAAATTACATCCTGTAATGAAGAGGGTTAATAACCTTCCCCACAATGTAGTAGTTCAACTACAAAGTAGTTCAACTTGTGTTATAACTGTGCTGCACATATCCTGATTCTAAGTTTGCTTTTGTTGTCTAGGGTGAATAACTGCATTGGATTCTCTAACTACAAGTTCTTCCTACTCTTCTTAGCCTATTCTTTGTTGTATTGCTTGTATATTGCTGCAACAGTCTTCAAGTATTTCATTAAGTATTGGACAGTAAGTCATGGAATCTGGTTACTTTTTTGTATCTTCTGAGCTGGTGGGATTTAGGTACTCTAGGTACTTGCTTGCTTTCAGTCAGTGGAGGGCTTGTGTTTGTTCCATAAGCTGTGGGTTTTCTGAGCCCTTATTTGAGTGTAACTCCCAATAGTGAGGAGAAAATAGACTTTGGGAATTTCAAATCGTAGGGATAGCTTCTGGAAAAGAAGTTCTTTCTTGTACAAATGCATATGAACATGTGTATCTCAGATTCTATTGAATTTATCACAAGTTTATTAGCTTAGAGAACTCAAGTATCATTCAAAAAAAAAGATACACCTTACTGAAAGAGAGCCCAGGATTGCAGTTCACTAAAATGTTCTGGTGATTTTTCAATATACGATAGGGTATGTCATCAGACCTATCACCAGAATCAGAGGTGTGCATTGGGATAAACACAGCTTGAGTTAGGTTAGCCTCCTAGACATAAATGTGGTTAATCTTCCCACATCAAAATACAGCTGTTGTTGGCTGGTCAGACCTCCTTACTGGGGGGGGAGGAGGCGGGGGTGTAAAAAGCCAACAATAACCAACTTCTGATTATGGAAGTAGTTGTCTTCTAGGTAGAAATTCTTAGCTGTCAACATTTGATGCCTTTAAAGTGGTTGCAAGAATGCCTCCTATGTAATTCTGTCTTATTACAGGAAACCATTAATTGTGGGTGGGTGTTTTTCTTTTATGTTGTTCCCTGAAGTACATGGGCATATTTATTTTACCTTTGTCTATATTCCTGTCTTAAGGATTAGGTCCCTTGCCCATAGGGATAGAGCAAGTAAAGGAAGGTGAAGACTGCAGAACCTGGGGTTGCCACCGTACTGCTCACTCTAACTGCTGGTTTCCAGCAGCTTCATGTTTTGAAGAGTATCAGCTCCCTTCTCTGTTCTGATATCAGAGCAAAGCATCCTAGCACTGATCTGTACATATTTACTGAACAATGTCAAAAAATTTATTCATTTTCTAATCCCCATATGACTCCTTTTTTGATTTAAAAGTTGATGGAAATAAAACATGCTTTTTATTCAGTTATCAATGATCATTTATATGCAAACAATACCACCTGGCAACTCCAGTAAGCTAAGGGAGACCTTACGTCTCTAGTCTTTTTTCTTTAATGTCCCCTGTGCTGTCAACTCTACATGACAGTTTTTAAGTAACTTAACTTTACTGTGCATTAACTTATTAATTCCTTATTTTTTTTAATGGCTAATCACCTACATAAAAAGCCTCCTGATATATTCATGAGACACTGGCAGGAATTATTTTTTATGCTAAGAAAGGCACAGAGACTTTAACTCTCTGCCTGCATATGTACAGTGTACGAACACTTAGAGGTAACTTTTTTGCTTTGGGGTCCCCACAGCCCATCTGTAGATGTATACTTATAAGGAGGAATTCAAGAGCTTGTGCCTGCCTCTTTCCCTGTGGACACAGGACAGTCTTGTGCCCAGGTGGGAAGACGGTTTGATTTTACTGGCTCTGTCACATGTAGAAAGCTAGTAGTATACCACTCCTTCAGCTTTGGTTATGGGAGGGGAAATGAGTCAGGTCACTTCATCTTTTCTTGCTTTTTATAGTAAGGTGCAACTTTCTGTATAATAGTTTGATAACTCAAAATAAGTGTTCTAGAGGATATCTGTCTTCTCTAGGAAGAAAGAATTACCAGCTTTTATTTGTTCTTATCACTTGTTCTGTGTTTCTTCTTTCTAGGGAGAACTGACTAATGGACGTTCCAAATTTCACGTCCTTTTCCTTCTCTTTGTGGCGGTTATGTTCTTTGTAAGCCTTATGTTTCTGTTTGGCTACCATTGTTGGCTTGTTAGTAGAAACAGATCTACTTTAGGTAAGGCTCTTGTGTCTTCCTTAGGTGAGACACACCATTAAGCAGTGCTGTACCAAAGAAGAGGGGAAAAAATACATTCCTGTTCTGCTGTATGTTTTTGCTGGCTTGTGAGGGGAGGAGGATTTAAGGTCTTGGCACAGTGCTGCAGAAATTTCTTGCTGCAAATGAGCTGCGTTTATTAGCTGATGTGACAAAAGCTTTGTTAGGGAAACTAGAGCTTTAAAGTGTAAGAGTCCAATTATACAAATGTTATGCATATGCGTAACTGCATTTGCTGTGAAATGAGTGCAGCTTTTCAGGAATAATGGTTGTTTATGCTCATGTGCTGGAGTGCATCCTAAGCCTAGTGAGGTTGGGAAAAACAATGTCCATCTTCAGTGACAAAGGCAAAGTAATTAGGACTGTAAAATTATGCCATTGAAATTAAAATCTGAAGCAGTATGATTTTATGGAGTGATTTCTTTTTCTTTCCTCAGATAAGCTGTTCAATTTTTAAAGATTTTTGGATAAAGTTCTATAACAAAACAGTGTCAAGAGTTTGAGCAAATACTCAGATTTTGTATAATTATTAACTGTAAAACTCATTTCAAGGGGCACTGAAGCTCATCTAGCCCAAAACATCAGACCTCTGCAGCAACTTAGAAGGTAGATAAAATTATTTCTAGTGCACTCGAGGTTCTCCTCCCCTCTCTTTCTTTTTTAATTTTATTTCTCACCATAACAGAGGGCCTGTCTGCATATGTTTGTTCATTATATCATTAACCAGTGAGGCAGTTTAAGTCTCCAATGCCACTTCTACAGTATGCATTGAAGACAGACCTACTTAATTCTGCATATTTTTGATTTAGAAATTTCTTCCCACTTTACTTCAACAAATTTTATGCAAAGATCTAACTCTTTGGTAGATTAAACAGACTGATTTTAGTTCAGTTTGATTATTCCATACCGTTAATTTTCCAAGACCCAATTCCTACCTTCAGTTTGAAAGTCTTTACAGGCTTGCAAAAAAAAAACAAAAAAAAAAACCTATTATTTTCACACTTTGTGTCTTTGTAATGCTAGCTAATAATCTGGCAAATCCCATTGTCCTTAGATGGCTACAACATGCACAGTCCTATTTCAGTGTATTTGGAATTGATTTTCATTTTTTCACTGAAATTGCATTTGTATGTAGAGGCTTTCTCAGCTCCAGTGTTTCAAAATGGCCCAGACAAAAACGGATTCAACCTTGGCTTTGTAAAGAATCTTCAACAAGTGTTTGGAGAAGAAAAAAAGCTGTGGTTACTGCCTATTGCCTCTAGGTAAGTAATAATCGAGTCAGTGCTAAAAGCTGATAGAATTAACTAAAGGGACTGACTCCTAAATCTCTCCTATGGCCTCACGTGGTATGTCTGTTACTGTGTGGCTTGGCTGCCTGCTATTGTACCTCACTGTAAATGCACCAGCGAGCACCATCTGTACACAAGAAGTCTGGAAGTGAAAGCTTTCTGTCAGGTAAACGCACTGCACAGGGTGTTTGAACTTTCTTTTTAGACTCCTGGCTACGTGTGGATGGGTGTTCACTGTGAAGATGATGGTTTCTTCATCCCTCCTGTGGCTGAAACAATTTATGCTATTTAATTTAGGGAAAGGTGTCATTTTGGCACTTGGTGGACCAGCAGTAAAGTATACTCCAATTAAATTCCTTTAGTTATTGCACACAATTTAAAATAACTTCATAGCACAGCAACTTGAAACTTTTTCAAGTAGTGATGTGTAAGATCTAAGACCCAGTCGCATCCCAAGCGCCATCTGTTTTCTGCGTCTAAACATAGTCCAAGGGAAAAGATTAGCACTGGAAGCCTTTCTGTTAATGAAAGGCAGCACAGAATGCTAGTCTGAGGCACGTTAACAGAGCGTGTATTAATCCTAGGGAGAACACCCAGGTTATTTTCCTTGGGTAAGGATAAATTATCAGAAGAGAAAGGTACTTCAGCTAATTTACAGTTCCTCTGTAAATGCTGCTGGATGTTCAGAATGGAAATATGGGGCAGACCAGTCTGTAACATCCTGTTTTTAACCTTGTTAGTTTATTTTACATGGATTTCAGTAATTTGTTTGATATCCAGACACACAAACACAGTTATATTTGGTAGAGAAAAGGAAAAACAGCTTTTCCAGTTTTAGATTTTTTGCATGGGGTATTTTTTCCCATGTTATTTACAGATTTAGGTCACAGGAAAGTCAGTCTTGTCTTTCAGTAAAATTCAGCTAAGATTGGGGCCATTTCCTATCAGGCATTCAAACACTTAGTTATAACTTATGCTCTGAAGAGTCTATGGTATGGATAAAAACAGGTAAAATTGCTCTTTCTACATAAATATTTTCCTTAGTTCCCTCTCGCTTCTAGCTGTCTGTAAGTTATTTTTTTTCTGTTGCGTCCAAATATCTTGATCAAGTTACACGTTTAAATTCAGCTAGAAATTACTTCATTCAGGACATAGGTTTTAATTTTATTCTCCAAAGAGCTTGAAGGAATTCAGGTTTGAAATTAGTAAAATTTAGGATCTCAGCTGCCACAGAAAACAAACACAGTATTTTTCAAAACTTTAAAGCATATTAAGTAAACGTTGGTGTTCAGGCAAAATAAAACTTTGTTGCAGAGGCAGAAAGAACATGTGTAGAAATAATAATCCTTCAGATCACTTGCTACTTCTTCACAGCATTTTTATATTTTTGTATGCAGCCAGGGTGATGGACATTTTTTCCCAATGAGAGCTTTATGTGAAGCTCAGAATCCTCTCCTAGCAAATGAAGAGCAGTGGGAAGATGATGGAATAGATGAAGAGCCTCATGGTAAGGTAGTCCTAAAGGAAATTAGCTGTGTCTTGAGCTACAGTGACTAATTCCTGAATTATGAGAGCTAATCAAAATTTTAAAAAAGTGTGTTGGCTAAATCACTAGGCAGCTCTGACTTGACTAATGAGCACAGACTAAAAATAAGCCCTACTTTGAAATTAGGTGTGTGGTTTGTTTTTTTTTTTTTAGTAGTAGCTTTATACTTGCAAATAAATGGACTGAGAGGTTGTTACAAGTTGCAGAAAGAAATTGAAATTTCCCCAAACTGAAGGTATTTATATATAAACACTGTTATGTGCAACAGTTACTGGAGACATAAAGCTGTGCCTACAAAAATAAAAAGCCTAAGAGGTTTTTATATGCATTTATCCTCTGAGAGTTTGAAAACGTACATGCAAGCACTTGAATGTAGTGTTACACTTAGGAAGCTACTGTATACTTTGTTCAGTTTCAGTACAAGAGGATAAAAGTGCGTTTGGTTTTGATGCTATAACACTTACAGATTAGACAATACCTATCTATGTGCTATCTAATCTTCATAAAATATATATGCTGAGAGCAATTCTGGGTGAACTGACATGTTTGTACAATAGATTTAATCAGTTTCTGAAAGGACAACGTATTTTTTATGCTATGGATGTCCGATTAGAAAAAGGACTTTACATGTATCTCCATTCTTTGATTTTTGTGAGATGCATCCAAAATTAGTTCAATGGTTTGTTCCTACTCTATTCTCTGCTTGAACTTGAGGGGTTTTTTCTTACATATTTATCACCAGGCTTTGGTCGTTGGAGAATGTAGCGGAATATCAGGGTTAATGTCAGGGTTCATATTTATCATGTAACCAGGATTCAGAAATCCTGCCGCTAAGTTAAGCAAGAGGGTTTTTTTGTTGTTGTTGTTTTTTTTTTTCTGTAGACCAAGGATGTCGTCCACATTTAGAGTAACAGTACAACTGACAGCAACTTTACTGCATGCTATAGGAAAGACAATTAGATTCCCTTGAAAGAAACATCATAAGCTCCCCGTTCTTTTCACTTCTACAGAATGGTGAAAGCCTGTTTAATTCTAAGGTTGCTGTAATTAATGGATCAAGCAAGTATACTTGGAGAACCAAATACCACTGCTCTATTGCTCAGAGACTTGGTTTCCATAGTCACTTTCTTTATTGCTACAGGACAGTTTTAAGAAACTTTGCCAATCATGTCCCCTCTCTCTCGTGGCATACGTTTTAATGATAACGTATGTTTGGGAACCCCTGAGGAAGGCAGTTGTCTTGGTTAAAAGGGAAAACAAGAACTTTCCATGTGAACTTTTTGTATAGGTGTGTGAAATACCATGCAATGAGCTCTTTAATCTGAGCAGCACAGTATTTGCTCTTCAGTCTCTGGTTAGGTTTTACTTGCAACCATTTGTTCCACTGCAAAATAAACAGCCTATGTTTTTTCCAAGGCATGCTGCATGAACTGCTGGGAAAGTGTACTCTCCAGGATTTTGTGAATAGGGCTAAAGAGGCTCATTTCAGCTTTACTTCAGATTAACTGCTTTAATTAGTTAGCGTTTGTGTGGGTAGAAAACTATCTGTTCCTCCTGTTTTGTTCTATATATTTTGGCAGTGATAAGGTAACACAAATTGACTGTAAAAATAACAAAGTATGGCATCTCTATGTATTGATTACAATGCTTAAAATAACTCCTTTAGGACTCAATCTGAAGTTCTTCCAAATTTTCCAAAGTACAAAAATTCTTGGAATAAAAAATTAATTCATAAGTATGAAAATGTTTGACAGTGACGTGAATTTTGGCCAAGTCGGATCCCAGAATCTGAATCTGGAGTGTACATGAAGTCCCACAGTTTGTAGTGCTTACGAAATAAATGACCTTTACTGGTCTTTCTTGGTGACAAAAACATTTGTAGTTTTAATCCAAGAACCTGTAAAGCTGTAACAACAGTAGAATAGAACATCTGTCTGTCTTACAAAAGCCAAACTGAGGCTGTGCACAGGTAAACACAAAAGTGAGAAAACAGGGCGAGCACATTCCGTGAGGGGATGGCTAGCTGTTAGTATATGGACCTCGGGCCACAACTGGAGAAGGTTTTTGTTTTTTCTGTAGAGAGTGTGAAGTAAACATGGAAACAAGAAATAAAACTATGCCCTAGGTGAGGATAATGTCATGTGTGTCTACAAATAAGTGATTTGGAGCTGGAATTCAGCTGCTTGTGCAAAAATTGAGAGGAATCCACTTCCCTCATTATTCTTAAAAACAGCCAAATCCTCCTTTCACCTCTCACTCTGAACACCTGAATTTTGCAAGATAAAATCCCTCAAGGGGACTAGGGAGAGTGTGCATGGCTGGGAGGGGAGGAAGCTAGTGCCCTTGCCTGGATGTTGCTGTGGCCGGTGCTGCAGACCTGCGTGGCTCCCAGTTGTAATGCAGCTTTCAGCTCTGTCAATGATCTAGTTTCACAAGCGCAGGGATGCACAAGAGCTTTCATCAAAAAGCTCTGGCAGACAAGGGATGCCTGAGTCTTCACTCCATGACCACCAGGTAGGGTCACAACTGATTCAGTAACAACGCATGTAAAATATTTTAAAGTAGTTTTCTGATACATGATAAATCTATCTCTTGGAGCATTTTTTCTAAACTTCTCACTGTACCATTGTGCCTGTGCAGATAACAAACGTCTCTTTATCATTTTGAGTAATGTAAAAGATGTTGGGGGAGACATCACCTGGACATTAATCACCTGTAGACAAAGCAGGAGCTGAGTAAGCACAGAAAGGCAGGTATTTCAATCCTGCAGTCGTAGGAGAAGGCACTGCCAGCTGCATCAAGATCAGAGTCATAGCTGCCCTGTTGTATTTACGTGGGGTCTCTCTCCTCCTGGAGTTTCACCTGCTGTTGCTCATGCACCTGTGTTATGTAGCAGGGCATAGTAACGAGGGCTCTCCTCATCAGTCATTAAGGGGACTTGGAGATTCAGGAGGAAAGGACAAACCCAACTGACAGCAAGGAGGTGAGGTGGCTTTGTCTGGGCCCACCTTCTCAGTCATCTTACCCATAAGGTTGTCCTTTTTTTCTGTGATACAGATATTTAAATGTGTGGGCCCTTACTGGTTGGATTTTATATATATATACATATATATATATATGTATCCTGACTTACTAAGGCTTTTAATGTTTTACTTAGGGGCAAAAAATTATTCTGGGGAATCTTTTGTTTCATTTCTTAGCCAGAGACTGAAAACATTTGCTTCCAAAGTCACGGTAAAGTGATTTTTTTTCAGATTTATTAATGCTCATCCCTTATTCACAGGCATCTGTTTAATCTGTCTAGCCAGCGAGCTAGCCCAAATCACATGCTGGCAGCTTTTATAAGGTTATCAGTTTTTTCAAAGAATTCATCTATAATGCATTTGACGCGTTGGTTGCGGATGTGTCAGTACTATGAATGCTTGTGCTCTTTGTCTCATGGAGCCTAGGGTAGGACAGCCATTTGTGTACATTTATAGCAACATATGATTTCTTAGATTGATTAATAATTTAATAATATGTTTCATTTTAACTTGTACAAAAGGCTCCAGTGTGAATCAAATCCTTCCCTGATTGTTCTCATCTTCAAAAATTTGTCATCTGCATTAAGTCACATCTTTCCAGCAGAAACCGGCGTATTCTGAGAAATAGGTGGAAGTTGGTGATCTCTGTTGATGGGATGAAGCTTCAAGTGTCTGAAGGCATGTGCTTGGAATTTCAATTCAGATTGGTAGTAGTCTAATTAAAGGAGCATCATGTCCTGCGATACCAGCTAATTTGGCGTAGCAGTCCTTTGAGTAGAGAAGTCATCTGTTGTGATTGTAGGGATTAAATTTCTATCCATCGAGAAATTTAAAAAGCTACTTAGATGTTGGAAGCGAGCAGAGATGGCTCAGACCGTACAATGATGTGTTGTGCAATTCAGTAAACTGAGACAAAAGACTAGATTTGCATCTCCGGATTTCAGGCGATACAAATATTTAAATTGCATCTGGCAGAAGAACGATTAAGTTAAAGCAGCACTAAACCTTGCGTCACTGACTGCATTCTGATCAGTTTTCAAATGACAGAGGGGTACCTGTGCAGGAATCCGCATCAGATTAACCAGATGCATTGGTAAATATATTCAGTAAAACCAATACCGTTTCGTATGTGGATCAGACCTGCAGCTGCTAAATGAATTACTTGAAAAAAAGATACTCATAACAAGTTGGTAGTGAAATTTCAGCGAGGCACGTGTCCCAGGGTAGCAGATCTATATATCCTTTTATCAGGTCCCTTTGACACTTCAAACTTATTTTTTATCTAAAGGTATACGGTGTAAAAGGCTGTTGCCTGGAACTTCCCATCTGAATAAATAGATTTTGCGTGATAAAATAGATGTCTATGCTAATAATTACGGAAATAGCAGTGGTTCCTTGTATGCATAGTAAAGAAACAAAACGCCTAGGCAAATTTATTTATTGTGTACGTATTGTTGAGTGGTAAGGGGGAAGTGTTTGCTGTTTGCTTTTCTTCCTTTACCTTAAGAAAGTTCTGTGCCAAGTTGATTTTTGACACTGCTTGATGCTGCTCTTGCATTTTGACCATCATGTATAGCAGTGAGCTCTGGATTTTAAGCCTGAACAGCGCCAGGTCAGTTAAGATGTCTACAGAACAATACAGTTTTGAAATCCTGTTTTTAACAGGCATGGGATCAACTCTGTAAGTTACATTAGGGAATTGAATCTTCATCCTACAGCTGCTGCAGATTTGTTGTTGTTGGGTGTCTTTCTGTTTCCCTTTTTTAATAGGACAGTTTGTTTCACTTAACTGTGTTTTGCAGGTGGCGAGAAGTGCAGTATGATAATCTTCCTCTCAGGCAGGCTGTGAAGATAGATCTATGCATAGAGACTGCTTTTGAGGTTCTCGTGCATTAGTGGCTGTAATAATACAGTTCTACAGTTAGAGCAAAAAGTGAGTGTCACCTACAATTAGAAGGATGCTATTTCCAGTAAACATGAGGTATGAGCTGCTTTCAGACTAGTTGATAAACTAGTTGTTTTAAACAGTCTCTAAGTAATTGTAGACCACTATTAGGTGACCCTGAGCTTCCTCTTCACCACATTAAACAAGCCCAACTGCCTCAACCTTATAGGTTTAAAGTAGAAATTTCTGTTCTGCTTACATCTGACCTGCACTGCTTTCAGTTTTCCAGGGCTTGGACTGTGTGTGTTTATGGAAACATGATGATTTTATTTTGCAGGTGAAAATGTTAGGAATAAACTATCATGAATGATATATTCCACATATTAATATATTATCAGGTATTTCTACCTCTGCTGTACTAATGCGAATGTATTCAGAGAATGTGATTTCCTGGTTCAGTAAGCTCTGGTGCCCTCACTCCCTTCTGACAGAAGGGGATGGGGAGAGTACATCATAGACACAAATGATGATGTTTTACTCTTGCTTGTTTTCCCACCACTGCTTTTCTTGTTTTATAAGGCATCAGCAAATGAAGCTCTAAGCTTAGAGTTTTCAGATTACGTCTCACACGATACAAGTAAACCAGCATAATTTTCTAATCAGAACGGTCTGAAATGTTCCATTAAAACTGAAAGATCTTTATTTGTCATAGTGGCTTTACAGTTTGTGACACGGTTATGAAATAGATGAAGCCAATAATGGAGTAATCTCAGTTAAAGCACTGCTGTTAAGTTAGCTCAGACAAGTGGTTGTCTATTTTTGTTTTGAAATGATTCTTAAAGAGATTCTTAAAGACACGCTCCCATACTTAGGGAAAAACACATTCTTAGTGAGAAAAACACTCATCTCTAACTACTTTGTTTTTCCTTGTATAGATTCCACCGAAGCTTCATCTCTTGCCATAGAAAGGGAGACATAGCGGTTCAAAAATGGTGGCAGTACAAAGCTTGTCCAGAAAGGTCAGTATATCTTTCTTGGTTATCTTCAGAACAGCCATTCTGCAGGGAGTTTGGTAGGTAATCTTGGGCGGTTTTGACTTTAACAGTGGTGTATCTCACTTGACGCTTGGGCAGTCATTTAATGTGTCAAGAGTGGCGGGGCTGTGATAGAATCACAGAATGGTTTGGGTTGGAAGGGACCTTAAAGATAATCTAATTCCAACCCTTTGCCATGGGCAGGGACACCTCCCACTGGATCAGGTTGCCCAAAGCCCCATCCAGCCTGGCCTTGGGCACTGCTAGGGATGGGGCATCCACAGCTTATGTGGGCAACGTGTTCCTCATAGAAGGGCAAAGACCCTTTCACCAGAATGTTGTGTTGATGCAACTAAGCATGGCAGTATTTCACCAATATTTCTCCATCTTGTCCAGAAATACATTGTTTAAGACAACCTTAAAAAAAAAATGGTGTCTCTCTAGTAGCACTGGGCTGGACGTTTGCATGGTTTACACAAGAGCCAAAAACCCTATTTATTAGGGGAGGATACAACCCCAGCAGCTCCTCTGCTGAATGCGGCGGGAATGATTCTTGCCCTTATATTGTTTAATTACAAGAAGAAAAGTCTGTTCCATGGCTTGTGAAAGGTGAGGGATGGTGGAGATAAGGTCTTGAAAGAAACTGAGGATGAGAACAGCCACACTGTGCTCTCTGCACTTGTGAGTAAATGGATGTAGCTGGTAATACCCACGTCACCCATTGCTCTTATTTAGTTTTCTTTCATTCTGAAGAAACTTGGGTGCAACAACAGGTAATACGGTTTGCTGCTACCAGAATGTCCACTGGTTGATAATTTGTCCTGACTTTTGTAACGGGGGAGGTATCCTGAACGTATATTCTTGCAATCAGCTGCACGTGGTGTCCTCTTTGGTCTCCACGAAGCCTTTTCACAGTGCAGTATTGTTGCCCGAGATTCAAGGAGTATCTTCTGCTGTCCTACATGCAGAAGGTGGAGTAATTAGATAGAACTTGCCTCTCTACTTGCTCTGGATGTTGAAATGTGTTGATAATTAAAGCACTGTAATCCACTGCTTAGTTTTGCACAAGAATAGAGCAACTCAAAGTTTTTATAAATGGGCTTCTTGCACGTTGTGTGTGTGATCCCGTTATCCGCCACTGAGAAGAAAAACCTCAGTGTTGTGCTGCAGATCGTCCACGAGGACTACGTACTGCCAGTCCACTGAGGGGGTGAAAAAGCAGCAAGCACTTCCCCTGTTATTCTGCATGGCTTTAAAATGATGCTTAAACTCAAGACTAGACATGTATTTCTGATCAGATCAGTGCTCTTACAGTTACACATCTTTCTTTATTTGAATTTCAGCTTTCCTCTCAGGAGTCAACATCCCTTTTCTTTGCATGGACTTCAGTTGTGAGGGGCAGAAAATAAGTGGATCTTCAAGATGAGAAAGCATCATGAAGTATCATCTGATTGGAATCTGCATTCTAGAGTGCTTCTCCAGAAATCCCGCTATCCAGATGTTTCAAGGCTTTATAAGTTTAAGTTATGGAGTGAACAGAACAGTTTTATAGAGTGATTCTGGCCGATCGTCTTTGGCCTGCTCTCTTTATTTTATAAATAATATATATTTTTTATTCAAAATAGGTAAAAAAAAAAAAAAAGTATTGATGTGAGTGCATTTCCAAAGGCCTTTTCGTTTTGCAAACATCAGGGACCTGAGTTCTCAAAATTCTTCCAAGCCATAATATTCTTGGGGATGGTATTTATATTGAGACTGATCCTCTAACCTTCTCTGACAAGTGGTATTTTTGTAATGTGCTTAAAGTTCTGAGTCAGTTCAACTCAATCAGAGACAGACTCATTTAAATTTGGCACTAAATTGATAGTTGGATATATGTTCGTTGAAAGACAAAGTGCTGAACATGTATATATACATGTGCAACTGTGTACGAAAACAGAATACTCGTATTGCCATGATCAAAATTCAAGAATATTGTGGCCATAGATGCTTTTTTTTTTCTAGAAAAGTGTAATTACATTAGATTTTGAGCTACAGTGCCCTGTAGGCCCAATCCTACTTGCAGGTACCTAAAATGCAAATGGCTATTTTAGACATTACAATGTGCATCAATTACTAGGGCTAAAATGACAGAGTTTGCATGGTAATTAGAGCATTATCAGCTGGTTCCTGGATCAGTGTTTGATGGAAATTTTTGTGTTCATGGAGTCAGAAAGGAAGAAAGGAAGAAGTAAATTTGAAACACATGAGTTAGAAATGTGCACTGAACGTTTAGCTCCAACAGTCGTGTTTGGAGTTTACACTCCACAGCAGTGGTTTTAATCCCATAATGCTGAAGAGACATTTGGTAAACTTGATTATTTCAAACTTCTTCCTCAGTAAATGTATTGACTGGGATCTTAAAGGCGTTTCAGAACCGAGAGGTGATTATGGCTTTTCTCCTTTATTTTGCTCCATTGGCAGTCAAAGGAATGTATTGCTATTTTTACTCTGTGGAATAGAACTGAGAACTTGCTGGCAGGATGACACGCATTTTTCTAGATCCGAATCGTTCTTTTATCTGCATGATTCAGACCTGGCAACTCCATCTCATGTTTGAATTAGGTGCATGTTTAATGTGTTAGTATACTGTGTCTGAGATCATTTGTTAGTGTTTTCTATCCTGATTTTGTTTGTTCATCAGCTCATTTGTGTTGACTTTGACTACAGAAGCAGTTGTCAGGAGAAATTACCTGGTAAGTGTCTGTCTGGTGACAAAGGCCTTGGCTACACACTTGTCTTTTATCCTCTATTTACTCTGCTGCTGTGTTACCGGCGGAAATGTGTTAGTGAGACAGAAGAGACTCTTGCAGAGATTTTTGTCCGTAAGAGTAGAGGTTTAACTACCTGGTATAAACTGTGCCCTTTGGACAGCTATTTTATACATCAAGCTCTATACTTAGATTTAGAAGAGGCAGTAGACTCTGTAGAATGTGTGACTATTGCTGAAGTTGAGGTCTTGGGAATTGGGGCGGGTTCTCCCAGTCCCAGTGCAGGTTACTCTCCTTCCTCCTCTGGCTGTTACCGAAGGCTCTTTGAATGTTCCCACTTCTGGTGGGTGGCTCTCTCATCAGACATCTGTCAACGAACAAAGCTATTTTTCCTATTAAATCTAAACCTTCATTTCTAATAGAAAACCTGTGCTGGATCTTAAGCTGTCAAAGGTGGCAGCAGAATTGGTCACTTCTTGGCTGGCAAAATGTATTCTAGAGGGGAAGGTGGCAGTTAAACAGAGCAGGAAACGTACAGGAATTTAGCACCACTACTTGTGTATTTGTGCCTTTAAACCACTAAATTCCTTGTTTATAAAAGCAGGAGGATAAATCGCTAACTCTACTTTCATCCTGTCAAATGAAATGTGCTTTTAAGACAGGAACGTCAAAGCTGTGTTTGAAGCCAAGTGGATTTACAAGAGTTTCTGAGCAGGTTCTTGTGTCCATTCTGGATTTGGTTCTGTTCACAGCCGTGCCATCCTTGCAGGGTTGTTTCTCTGCCAAACAGCAGCAGCAGATCTGCCTAGAAGACCTACAGGCAGATCCCTGCCTGCTGTCTAGCTGCAGCTTTGTTCCTTAGCCAGTAAAATCTATTTTGTCTTCTAATTATTATTAAAACAGATGTCTTTACGATAATGCAGCTTTCCAGCTCAGACTTAGAAGCAGCTTTAAAAGGTTTCCAGGTGCTTAAATGATGCTTTGACACCTTTTGTTAACATACTCATATTAAGTAATTTTTCTTGTGGTTGGTAATGGCAAATTTTCTTTTTCTTAAAAGCTGCTCAGCCTCACTTAGCTAGAACAAACTCTTGTGCAGGTGGAAATGATAAATAATTTGATAGCTGCAGAGCCCTAAGTCAACATTCACACCCGACAGATTTTGAAAGCTTCAGAGTGAAACATGAAACAGATACTGAAGCGGACAAATCCTGGTGTGTCTGGGTGACTGAACAAACTCCATTTTGTTCTCTTCTGCTGAGCTGGACGAGATGCCCTTCTTACAGCCTGGTATTTGGACTGTGAATGCTGACTTTGAGTGCAGCAGAATAGTTGGGCAGGTTCCTCTGCCCCCCGGGTTAAAGCCCAGTGCAGAAAGCTGCCGTGCAGGTGATGGTGCTCAGGAATGCAGAGTCTGGGGGCTGGCTGCTGAAGCCACAATGAGCCTGTGTTCTTCAGGGCAGCCCGTAAATGAACAGCTGGGTCACCTGGGGAAGCTTAGTGTTCCTCCACATACTGCTACTGAGATCTTTCTGCTCAGTGCATTAGTGCAGCTGATGCTTCAGACATCATTCCAGATGACCTACTAAGGAGAACACAGTTTTCAGCTGGCATTTTTGGCCTTTAAGACTGTTAACTGGAGACCAGGGCAGCATAAAAGCAGTCATTTTCATTGCACCCCTGCTACCTATGGCTGGGCTCCTGTTTACTTTTTAATTGGCTTTTTGTTTGCTTAGCTTCTGAATGAAAATTGTCTACGGGTGTGGTAAATGCAGGATGCGTGAGGTTCTGTCAAATATACCAGGTAAATGCACTGGAACACAAATTCCTCAGGCTGCCTGTAATCACTGCTGCAGGTAACAAAACAGGTAAAGTATTCAGCTGATTGCATTTTAGATTTTTTTTAACATATAAATAAAATTTTACCCCTTTAAGGGGTGGTGCAGTCTGCAGGGTAGATATCCCTGTTCTCTGAGGCTAATGCTCCAAAATAATTAACTAACAGCCACCTCCTCGCCTCTGCCCGTCTCTCCCACTTACATTCAGGTACAGCTCCCTCAGAGCAGGCATCATATTGATGTCTCTGTGGATTGTATTACGCCAAGTCCTGTCCCTGGCCAGTGAGTGTTGTCCAAGGAATTAGGACTTGAATTAGCATCGCTGCACTGCAGTTTGTTTTCTCTTGCTGAAGTGGTACCGTGTGGTTTTGAAGTAGGACAAGACTGTACTCCTTCAAGTGAGGAGCAGTTCTGTGTGTTGTCGTAGGCCTGTACTAGTGCATGTAGTGTGCTGTAGCTGAGGAAGGCCGGGAAGCTTTTTAATGGCACTAGAGCAATGAATGTTCACTTCCTGGAGCAAACCAGGGATGTGATTCAGCAAAACCTGTAACTGTAGTTTTTTATATTCTGTATGCTGGTACGGACTGAAAGCACAACTTAGTAGTAGTTACAAAACTCAACGCATAAAGTCTGTAACATAGGATGAATGTAAAGTGTCAGGGAGAAATAAGACTTAACCCTTTCTTCCCCGTAGTTAGATGTAAAGGAAGATGTGTGGGGATGCATTCAGGGACCAGCTGCCTCCAGCGTAGTCGCTAAGCCAGCAGAACAGATTTGCTGTTTGCATAGCTGGCTCATTCCTGAATGTGTTGAATTAGCGGGCTAAGGAGGTGCTGTTGACCTTGTTTATGAAGCCAGAATTAATTAACTTAGAGTCACATTTTCATTTCAGTGACTCCTGTGGTACGTGTTTTTGAAATTGATCCGTAGTACTTGAACATACCTGGATTTTATTGATTTTATTTTTCCAATTTCATCAGCTTCTGCTTTGTTACAGAACACGTGTAAAAATAAACTTGTTCCAAAGCCATCAATTAAAGCGTACTCATGGTAGGGTGACTTCTGTCATTAAAAGTAACTGTCTGTCAAACAGTTTGGCAGTGACGCGCGTTTCCAGGTTGTGGCATTATGATGTACTCTTCCTGCTTAATGTGCTAGTTCCTTTTCTGGTAATGAACGCTGAGACCATACCCACTGTTGCAGTTTTATTCTCAACCGTCCTTTCTCCATCTCCTTTACACTCTTCTTCCCAAACGCACAGCTCCAATGTATCAGCTTCTAGCTGTTTGTGCTGTTTTCTTTGGATACTAACAAGATGAGTAAGTGTCCTTTGAAACAGTTGGGCCATGTACTTGGCTTGTAATTAACCATAATGTTGGTCAGGTATCGCTTTGTGATTTTTATCATTCAGACTCAGCTTGCTTTGTGCAGGGCAGTGGGATCCACCTTCCTGCACCGCTTTTCTCTTTCCTATAAATCTTATTTCTTCATGTTCTGGCTTCAGTTTGAAATGTGAACCTTGTGAAGGACAACCTAAGTTCACTTTTCTAATTGAGATTATAAGCTGGTTACGCCTTCGTGCTGCTTGATTTATTTTTTTCTGTATAAGGTTAAGATTTACAGCAGCATCTGTAAAGCTTTAGTGGATAACAGCTCTGTTCAGGAAAAAAAAGGTTTATGTTAAGGCAACAGAGTACAAGGGGATTATCCTTGCTTCTTATTCCAATTGTACTTAAAAAAAAAAAAAGAGCAACAAAGAAACCTGATTGCATCAAATGCTAATATCAAACAGCCAACGTAATACAAAGGCGTTTTACCTGATGGAATTTCTGCTATTTCAATACTCAGTAGACTTAAACTTTTTGCTGGGGCTAAAGCCCGTGGGAAGCCTGGAGAGAGGGGAAAAAACAAAAACAAAAACAAAAACAAACCTTTGTCCTCCCCATCTCCATTCTGAATTAGGGTTGTGTGCTGCACCTCCTCAGATCACCATTTTCCTAAATTTATAAGAGACACAAAAATCCAGTGGATTCTTGAAAACGTTGGTTTGTTTTCTTTGTCGTGGCTGTTCCTGGAGGATCCACGATGTGCACAAACAGGAGGTCCTTGTATCAGCACCTGGCATCCTGCTGATGTAACGAACGCGGGTGAGTGCTGACGTGGCCTCCGCGAGGAGGAGATAAGGTATTTCTGACTCAGAGATTGTGTGAAGAGGTAGGTGGAATGTGTGGTGCTGTTGTGAATTAACTCGTGCGCAGGCATTCTTCTTTTGCAATAATTACGTTAATGTGTAACTTCTGCTGTGCTCACTGATCATCTACACTCGAGCTATCCCCAGTCATTCCAGATCGCATTGTTAGGAGCTGGGAGCTTCTATTGCGCCTTCCCTCTTGCTAGTAACATAAACCAGAAAGGATCAGGTTGCTATAAATTATTCTACCTGTCCAGCTGATTTTCAGCTGAGAATCGTGTGTCTTTGAAAATGGGTGTCTCAAAGATAAAAAGGAAATCTCAGGATTAGATGTTGTCAAACCTCTCTGTTCGTTAGAATGCAACATTAAAAGGAGTTTTTGAGTTGCCTTCAAGTAAAGGGGGGGGGTTCCCTCAGTGGAGTTAATTGAAGGGGTTTGATTCGCCAGGAAACCTTGCGTGAAGTAGGAACTGGAATGGCTGGTTTGGGATTAGGAAGCTCCGTTTGGGAGCTAAGACCCTGCCTCCCAGCTGGGTCAGAACTCTCACTGTAAACCACTGTAAAGAGCTTCTCGTATCAAGGAAGACTGGCTTAGTGGGCTCTGTGCCAATAACTACTAAATTATTCAAAATTGTAAAATAAATTTCATTTATTATTATTTTCAGTTCCGTTTTAGGAAACCAGGATGGCCTGGTGTTGGTATTTATACATATCTTGAGTCTGCAAACTTTGCATACGGTCAACACTATTCTGGTCAGCAGAGGACATGACACTCAGTGTTGGGTTGTTTAATACTAATTTCTTATCCTTTAATTTAATAGGAAGTAAATGTTTTCCAGGGAACATTGCAAATGGTCCGCTGACAGCATTTGGGATGTTTAGTAGGGTTCAGGAGTTTAATGCTGTTGCCAGCATTGAGACTTTTGATATCAAATGGGTTTTTACAAAAGCTTTGGATACTTGTTTTTATTGTCTGACAAACGTTGTCTTTAATATGAATGCTTTGTTTATGTTTCACTAGCATTTTCCGAGTGTTTGTACGGTTTCTACAGCTGGGTATACTGTACATTCTGCTTTGTCATTTTCTATTATGGTTTATACTAGAAAGCCTGCACAGTTTATACTGTACTGCAAGCAAGGACTGCATTAAAACCATTTTTGGTTAATTTATTATACTTGTGAGTGATTATTTCCTATGACTTAGCCCATGATGAGGGAAAATACTCTATTTCTGGAAGTCTTACAGAACTTTAATTAATTGGTATTATTGTCTAGGGTGAGGAAGGTGCTTCATCTGTACCTAAAAAATAGATTAATTAGATCCTGCCCCCTTGTCTTACAAGGCATTGGCTGGAGCAGCCCAGGCCTTACATTCCAGCCCTTCGACAAAGAGGTAACCAGCCTGCGACAACACTGTGTAATCCCACACTTCTTAGAATATTTAAAAAGTAATAATGGACTACACCGTCTTTGTATGTTAATTTTCCAAAATTAGATTGGTGGATTTATGCCTGGTCTGATTCATACAATCCCTGCAGCGGCTGTTTGGAAGGGTGTTTGTCTTTAGACTTTAAGCCCTGTTGCTCTCTGAACAGAGCTAGAACTTGAGGCTAGTTTTTTGCCATTTCCTGTTCTTTACAACGGTCAGTGATACTGATTCGTCCACGGAAGTTTTAAGAAGCAAAACTCAACCACAGTGTGAGCAGAATTTCTGTAGACATCACTTCTGCCCTTCTCAATTCCCGCCCCCTTAGGGCACATACACTGCAACAGGAAGATTCTTTCTTCAGTACCACGGATCAAGGTAACTGCAGATGTTCCACTATTTGAAAATAATCTCTTTAGAGCAAAATTCAGAGAGTTACAGCTTCAGGTCTTGGCCGCCATCCCAAGCCTGAAAACTGTGCCAGGAATGCAGTGAGGCTGCTACCAAGCACACCTGTTGTACTGGAATTAGTAAGAGTGGCTGTGCTGCCTAACCTGGAGTGATGTCAACGTCAGCACTAGAAATGAAGGACACACCTTCATGATTTAGTTGTTTTATTTCACTTTTGCAAGCAGCCACAAAACAGGCTATGGAAGAATAAATAAATTAAAGCAGAGAGTGTAGCAGTTTATATGAGTACAGCATGAAGATGCTTGACTTTGCAATGATTCAGAGTGCTTTGTTACTGCACTTGGTTCAGTGCTCAGGCAGTAACCAACCAGAAGTAATCTAGGTCAAGTATTTCCCCCTTTGGCCAAAAAGATTTTTAAACATGCCCTCAATCAACCCTGCTACAAATAATAATAAAACGTAGAAAAAACCTCGTTTGTGCTATCGTACAGTCATATCGCTTTGTTCCAAGTGCGTCAGTCCGTTCCAAAATACTTCTGTCCAAAGTGTGTTGGCGCGACAGGATGAACTTCTGTGGTTAAAATTGTGATCTCTGGGAATTCCTGGATAATCGATTTGGCACCTTTGGAGAGAGAGGAGAGACATCAAAGAAATCAATGCCATACCACAGCCGTATTTCAGCGCCACGTCAAGGTAAGCAGAATTCTGTAGGTGAGTCTGCCTCTGTTCTTCTGCCTCATTTCCGACTTACCTGCCTCCATGTGAGGAAAAACTTCCAGAATTCAATGGATTGTTCTTCTGGGTTTTCTTACTGGGATTTTTTGTTTCTTCACCATACATTTAACTTCCCAAACTGATCTATTCATTATTTAATCCAATCACTATTTTGGTTACAAACTGCCAGGAATAATTCTCTGCAACATGGTCGGTTTTTTGATAGTCATTTCTGCCATAGCCAATTTTTAAAACAACCCACGAGATCCATTTTCCTACTTAAAGAAACATATCACTTTTTAGGGACATCTTTTAAATCTTTAAAGATCTAGTTAAGATCTTTAACGTGCAGACAGTCCAGTTCTGTAGCTTGTTTTACATCATGCTTTCTGTAGAGCTGGTGACCAACTCAGCACGGGCTGCTGTGCTTTGGAGCAACGGGGAAGACTTACAGTGCTCTGTGCGCCGTGGAAGCATTGTCTTTACCTATTTCTGCTTACAGGAATGCTTTACCACTTGCAGTTTTGCCGTTAGGGGTAACAGGCCCTTTTCATTTTGCTAGCCTTCTCCCCTGCCCATGCCACACGTGCCAGTGTTTGCTCTCAGTTTCCAAATTCAGAGGGGAAAAAAATCCTTCCTGAGCAGAGTGCTGCTGGTGTCCTTATTCGCAGAAGCTTCTGGCAGCTGCCTGGAGCATGGGACTGCCAGAAGCCCTCCCTGCTGAACGGCAGAGGTACGAGCACCTCTGCCCCCCTCCCAGCCCCTCGACTTACCGTGCGGTGTGGAGAATAGGCTTAGCAGGATAATGACATTTGGTTGCACGCCGTGTTCTATAAGAACTTTGACAGCCTCAATTACAGTATTACCAGTACCTAGAAGGGGAAAAAGTGAGATTTTTGTTTTCCTGCTTGAAGAACTCTTCCTAAGCCAGCCGGGGTTACCTGCACTAATCCTGGTGTGGGGCCGAAGGACGATACTGTCCTGTCCCACTGGCTGATTGTCACCTCGGCAAGCATTAATTACTGAAAATTTTTGTCACCTGATGAAGGAGTTTAATCTTTACACCCAAATAGCCAACTCTGCCAGGTTTTAAAACACTGAAGTCAATGGATTTTATTAAAGCCCTGAGGCAAGAAAACTCATCTAAAATACTAAGTTAGCAATTAAGAGCTCCATCTGCAGAACCAGAATTACACCTTAGGTTGGAAAATTTTCTTCATCCTGACAAAGTCCTTACCACATTGATTTATTCTGTGGTTTTAATTGCATTTAACTTTAAAATAACTTACTTTAGAATTATTCCTCAAAAAGTCTTTTAATAGTGAAGATAATGTTTCAAGTCTTTTCTCATATAAGTTCATTTTTTTAAAAAAATTGCTCTCGGACTTGAACGCATCTACCTTTTTCACAAGTGCAGCCAAACCCAAGTGATCTGCTCTGCGCTCGTGCTGATGTGGGCTGACTGATGTATGTGCTGGCACAGCCTGATCAAGTCCCTACTATGTCACCTTAATCAAGCCAAAATCTAACAAAAGCCTCTGAAATTCAGAACCTTTAATTTAAATACAGAACAGTCACCATAAATAATACAACACTTACTTAGTATGGGGTACATAAGAAGAACTTTTCTCCTGTAAATGTCTGGGGGAAACTTAGCATAGTATACTTTTGCTCTTTGAGTCTCCTCATCGCTCTGTATCAGGATTTTTCCTATGCGGATCGATCTACAGCAATCCCGTAAACCTTGTTCCATTGCTTCACCTCAAAATGAGCAGAAAAAGAAATATTACAAAATTACAAATTATAAAAAGAAATATAACAAAGGGCACAAGAACAAGACATTACAATTAAATGCACCGTCCCAGTACTGTAGTGATGAATAGTTCTCAAACGGAGCTTTTTTTTTCTTGCTTTCAAGTTTTAAAAAGACCTTAAGCTATTTTCGTTATCTCTGTTTAGACAGAAAAACAAGCCTGCTCTGTGTCAATTGGCTCGCAGGTATTTGTGTTCCCGTGTTCAGTGCTAAGCAGGTTTTCAAAGGAAAGAAGTAGAAGTATCAAAACAAGTATTGTCGTAATTCATATGTGGTTTGAAAAATGACCTTGAGCTCTGCATAGCCACCATGGTAAAAAACATAGTACAGGAACCTGCGCAGCCCCTGGATTTTATATCATAAAAAGCTTTACGTAGTTTTGGAGTACTGCCTCTAGCACCACTGAGCCTGGTTTATTTGGAGAGCTGTCTTTGAGGAGGAAAAACTAGTGGCAAACAAGGAAGGAGCGTTGGCCTGGTCTCTCAGAGTTAATGGTTGTTAAAGAAGAGGTCAGATGAAGTCTGCTGCTGCTATTTGTCTGCTGAAATGTTGAAGAAACATATTACTTGCCATTCTTTCTTAGGTATTCCTAATTACAGAATGCCAGCTAGCAGTGTGGGGGAAACCTTTGCTGTAGGGAAGTTTGTTGCATGTTTTCAGTAGGAAGCTGGTTACTGGTTTCAAAAGCATTTAGTTCATAGCCATTCAACAACCAAAAGCCGCCTACCGCTTCTCATTATGCTGACTCCGCAGTTTCCCTTTTCAAATTTCACGCCTTCGTACTTGTATCCTAAAAAAGGAAAGAAACCAAGGGTCAGTGGCAGTGATCGCTCCCCTCCGCCCCATCCTGCTTTAAGTGACCCTGGTGTGAATGGAAATGAGATTCCCCCGCAGACCCAGGGACCGGTGCCGAGCTCCGTGCGTCTCCGCAGGTGACCCCATCTGCACGCCACATCGTGCGCTCCTCAAACAAGCCGTGGGAACAGGACCAGAACCATGAGAGAACTTACTCGTAACAGTTCCGTCAGAAGAGCAGCACGGGCGTGATCTTGTCTGTACGCTTTATAACTCAAACGTGCAGGTGATTATTTTAGATGAAGGATGTTATTCAAAATAAAGCTAAATGGTACGTGCCCGAAGTAACCAAGCAGACGCACTCCAGTGCTGCAGGTGAAGAGGCATAACCAAAATATGATGCTACTCTAACTGCGTTTCTGATCACTGAAGGACAGAAGCGGGCAAGGGGATGTGTATGTAAGAGAGACTGCCAGTACTGCGAATTGAAGGTTGTGAATTCAAAGGCAGCAAAGCAAGGTAAGCTCCCTCGGACTTCTTCAGATCTAACCTGAACTTGCCCAGTACCACCGCAGAGACGTGGCAGTGTTTTTATGGGCGTTGCATATTCTCCTGCCCGGCTGAAAAAAGTCCAAAGGCTCCTTTTAAAGGAGAGCCGACAGCGCATTTTGTTGTTGGCCTCGAGGGTCGTTCTGTTCTGAAAGAGCACAAATAGTCTGTGCTGATGGCAGATGCTCGGAGGGAAAGTCAGGTATAAATAAGCAACAGTTCGTAAGTAAGTGTCTGCGTTCTCGAGGCAGGCTTCCTGTTGGATGAGTGTGTCTGAGGCCATTTTAGCTCCCTCCTGGGGCACAGGTAAGGGTGGGAGGGCTGACGCTCTGATGCAGGGCTAGCGGTAACAGCAGATAACTACA
The DNA here is from genome assembly GCA_011075105.1 of Heteronetta atricapilla. Classification (NCBI taxonomy): domain Eukaryota; kingdom Metazoa; phylum Chordata; class Aves; order Anseriformes; family Anatidae; genus Heteronetta; species Heteronetta atricapilla. The sequence goes on along the minus strand of CM021734.1, from coordinate 16,623,396 downwards.
GCAGATAACTACGTGTGCCCAGAGGGCCAGGCCCAAGGTGCTCGTTCCCCACAGGCGGGCGAGTGGCTCCCTGAGAAACAACTGCAGAACTTCGGGAGGGCGTTACTCACAGGGACCTGCCAGACAAACTGGGTAACGCCACCAGCCATCAAACCACCCCTCACCCACTGACCTGGGACTGCTGTGAAGCCAGGCCGCAAGAAGTAGCTGCTGTTTTAGGTAAAAGCGAGCAAAGGTAAGTGACTGTGGCTCCTGAGCGCCTTCCTAAACTCTAGCTAGCTTCAGCACCGAGTGTTTTCAGGCCATCTTTTCTGTAACTGGAAGTAGGGTAAAGACATGCAGATGATTTATGGTGAAGGGCAGAGGGGCAGAGTGAATGAGAGAACGTACAGAGCTGCTCTCAGCCTGAAGAAAATGCCAGCGAAATCCTCAAGGGGAGGAGGACTCAGCTGGTGCCTGTCCTACAGGGCTACTGCAGGTGCCCTGGGTGTGCTTGAGGTTCCCCAGACGTGGCTGATGCACTGAGCAGCAACCATGCTACCTCTGAGTAACCCGTGCAACCTTACGTATCTTTTAAGGTTAAAAGGAGCAAACCAAAAGTACTGCAGTGGGTTTCCTCTAACGTCAACACAGCCACTTTTTATTTCCTGCTTACCATCACTCACGGTTGCAACAGCGGCAGATTTTTGCTGGCATGACAAAACTGCTTGTGCTGAGCGCTTTTTTCTGTAACAGGCACATGAAATGTCATCGGTTTTAATTCGATGGTGCGATAGGGGCGAGTAAGGTGATCCTGCACGTACACTGCTGAAGGTTTTATCACAGTTTTGCAAGACCAATATAAAACCATAGTAAGGTGACAACTCCGTGACTGTGTTCTGCTCAGTCCTGTCATTACACATCTTCTAGCTTTTTTTTAATACCTTGAGGGGACCTGAACTCTGAACTCTAGCCTGAATGTTAACTTGTTCCAGCCTCTTGTAACAGTTCCACATTGTTATATTAATTCAGCTTCCACTTCCAGGCCTACGTTTCCGACATACCTGTTGGAGTGGTCACCGTGCATTCCGTGTATGGCAGTTGATTCAGTCCCTCTTCAACCACAAGTCTGATCTGTAGAACCAGAGAAATCAGCTTAAAGGGTTTGTTATCTATCCAGGTACGATACTAAACGTTAGGAGTTCCTGCAAATACTTGGTGAACACCAAACAGCCAAGAACATCCTCTTTTACTCGTCGTTAGGGATAGGCTTTAAAGCTTTTATAGGGCAATGCGTATGTTTTGTCCACACATCAAATGAAGGCATTAAAAAACAAAACAGGCAGGGGTACATCTATAATGCCTTCATAAAACTGGCTTAACTTCTATCTGGCAGATAGAGCCATCAGAGACAAATGTTTCTCAACAAGTAAGTGAACCACCCATGTTAGCTTCGTGTTGCTGACAGAAAATACCAGTGAGAAAAAAGGAGAATTCCCCTTTTTCAGTTCCCCATCAGCCAGGCCCTAAGGCCTGTTTCAACATCCATATTTCCAAGAAGGTGCAGCAGGGCTGCCCTGAACAGTCACAGGAGCTGCAGCGCCGTAAACATGTCCCCAAGTGCCCGAAGAGGTGGATCTGCAAGTCTCTTTGTCACCCCCTTCTTCTGGCACCTGGCAGCTCTGATTACTCCACACTGCTCAGCCCCTGCGTGTTCACAGGGTGCAGATGGCCCGGCTGCAGTGGGGACATCGCTCCTGGAGAGGTGGCAGGCGTGTCACACGTCCCTCCAGAGGGCGGGGAACCTGTACCATAGCCCAGGCGAAGGTAGGAAATGCATTCATCTCAGCCCAGAATGAGTGCCCAGGAGAGAAGCTCTGGGTATTGCAGATATACAAAATTCTCTCTGCTGGCGAGCCAAAGATTTGAAGGCCAGGACTGCTCAAGGAAAGCTACCGCCAAGCCGAAGATGAAGCCTATTAAGCAAAAGTCACTGCACAAGGGCAGAAACGAGGTGACTGCTCCTGGGACTGAGCTCACTTCAGACACTCCAGAAGCAGGGCAGGCTGGAAGGTTTTTCATGTTCTTCCCTCCTGCCCCAGTTCCTAGCACGCACACAGACTTTAGGAGTTAGTAAACTAAAAGTCCCTCTTTGCCGGGGTTTTGGGAGGAGGGAGGGAGCTAACAATGTTAAGTTCCAGCAGGCCTAGTTAAACTGTCACAGCTCACAGACTTCAGCTGAAGTGTTAGGTTATGCATTTAATGCTGATAGGCAAAATTATATAGTCGGTGTGCTCATTTATTTATTAGTTACATGTTTAAGGTTGCCCCTGCAGAAAGCAAGGGAAATGCTGTTTGCTTTGAACCTTCCTTAGCACAACGTGTGTTAGAACCGCTAGGAAAAGCCGCAGCTCACAGGAGGGTGCAGAGTTGCAGCTAACCACCACCAAGGTGTTTTCAGGATGTTACAGTGCTGGTGAACCTACCCTTTCTCAGCCAATTAAACACATGGATCGAGTCTCCTTACCACTCTCAAATACAGCTGAAGAAATCAGTTTGGACCAGTCCTTCAGGGTCCAGGAACAAAGAAATGGGGATAATAGGCAGCTAGAGAAAGCAGCTGCCAGCACTCTCGTTTACAAGAGGTGCAATCAGTAACTAGGGAAAGCGGCCGAGGTGCAGTTAGGGAGGGCGTGTGTCTGAGCAGACAAACCTTGAAAAGGGAGAGCCCGTCTAGAGACACCTGAACAGATAACTGTAATCCTGAGTGGCTGCACGTCACAACTCTTGTGCCTGCCTGCAGTCTGGGAAGAGGTGAAGCAATGAAATGCCAATAAACTAGAGTGTAAATAAATTAAAAATGAATTTTTAAAGAATCACTTGGACGAGATGATCTTTGAAAGTCCCTTCCAACTTTTCTATTCTAAATTCCAGAGTGACCAACATTACCTCAACCTACTTTGTTGCCTGAGGCTGCAGGGCAATGCTGTGTAGATGACAAACCCCCGCCCGAGTCCAGGCTGCAAGGTGACTGTGCTTGGTCCTTCCCGAACTCAAGGCACACGACGCCTGATGTCTCTCTGGGAGATGTCCCCTCTTCCTGTCACTCACCCAGGCTCTGGGTGCAGCTTGACTGAACCCAGTTTACCCAGTACTGCCTACCAAGCAGGACTCCCTAAAATAATTCTCAGGCTGTCTCAGTAAAAATGCCAGGGGCTTGGTAAGCTCCTCGCTAATTGCACAGAAAAGCTGCAAGGTGCCATCAGTGAAAGTCTCCTTTCACGTGCAGGGCAGCACGTGTACGAGGGCTCACCGTGAGCCTTTTGCAGAGTTCTCTGCTGGTGGTTCTCAGCTTGCTCTCCCTAGCACCTTGTGGTCTGTCTGTTCAGATATCTACTACCAGATATCTACTACTCGGTCGTTAACGACCGAGCCTTTCTTGTGCTAGAGGCTTCCTTCCCACGCCTGCCTCTTCTCCTTCCCAGACACAAGATGGTTTGTCGTCTAATTCATGATTTCAGCCCCCCATCTTGCAGCTGCAGGACCACACCACCAGCAGCCACTTTCAGGAACTTTCTGCTAACCTTTACCACCTCTTAATTCCCTTCTTCCACAAATATCTTTGACCATTTCTTTTGTCATCCCCTTCTGTCAGAAACAAACTGCCAGATGGAAAAACTACCACTACCAATCCATCAAGTCCCTCCTTGAACCCTCTCCCTGTTGTGACCTTACAAGATACTTGCCACTAGTAACTGCCAAACTAGTAGCAGGCTTACCTCCGTTCTCATTTTCTCTCTGCAACAAGATTTTGTTACTCTACAACTCCGTGCCTTTGTTTGCAGACTGCATCTTGTCATTAATCAGCTGCCTGCTAGTCCGATCAAAAACACACAGCAAGTCTTAACAACGGCTGTACATCTACTAGAGCCCACGTCCCATGATAGCAGAAAATGGGACAGTCACACACTGTTTTTTGTAATATTCCTCTTGCAGAATGAAAAGCGGACCGGCAGACCACCTCCAGAGTGAGAAGGTAAATGGGAGAGGCCCGTCACACTAATTAATGGTGATAAATCACGGCTGGGGTTCTCCTATCTGTAACAAAATAGCCATTATTTATCTCGTCTTTAAGGTACAGAACAGGAATCTTTATTGCTTCGCTTTAGTTGAAAGAAGTTGATGGGAAGGAATGCTCCTGAGAAGGAGCTGCGAAGGACGTTATGTCTACTGAGAGCTGCTGGCACAGAAAGATGGGGCTGTGGCTTTCTGCCTGTCCCTTATGAAGGCAAAGAGGGACACTGCAGTCGGTAACTCGACCCAATAGTTACCGTGATGAGTTTTGTTGGCTCAGGCTTTCACTGACCCTGGAGAATGGAAGAGGCAGAAACATTCTTGAGAAGGGAAAAACAGCAGGGAAAGTGGAACAAGCTGCAGAGATAAAAAAGCACTGCGGTCACACGTCAGGTCAGGGTCGTATGTAAGCCCCTGAGCAAGCCTGCATCAGTCACGGATTAAGACTGGGCTCATCACAGGAAACCTGGCTGGTTTAGCAAATAGTGCCGGTGACTGAATGCTCTCTGGACTGATCTGTGTTAGAGGGAGAAGGAAAGGCTTTCCTCAGTAACGAATCCGGAGTTGCAAATAGGAAACTCCCTCTTGAATATAAGGGCGTATCCAGTACATGTGTGGTAGCAAGTGTTGTGGGCTTCTTTAGGCATTTAATTTACGTGAGATAACTGCTGCATTCCCACCAGCCTTTGTCCTGACTTACCAGAATGTGTGAAAGTTTCAAATTGCTTTGTCCCTGCTAGCAGCTACCACATGGTTAAAAGCCCGTTCCCAGGGTGGATGCACCCAGAGCTGCTGATCTACCACACAACAAGTGTCAGGAGGTGCTCTGCATGCATCAGTCGTTGACATCTAGACTGTAAGAAATTGTTGACACGATCAAAAGTACTGTTTCAAACTAACACTAAGTTATCTACAGCCTCTGTGCATCTGTTTTTAAATCCCATTCTCATGTTGCTACTTCTCACTGTACTGAAGTATTTTATAATAACTTCGTTTCTGGAACCCTTTGAGATGAAGACACTGTAACAAAGAACAGAATCCCTGTACAGTAAGTTGCTGTCAAACAGCAATTTCCTTTGTTTAGAAAAGCTGCCCTCACACTAACATTATTTTAGCTCCCAAGACCGTTTTATAAAAGAATTACACAGCACAACACCAAAAAGAAGAAATTCTTCACCTACCAGACGATCAGCAGAAAATACGAAGTCTCCTCTACTGGCTGTCCTGAAAAAGGTAACAATTTCTATTTTAAACTGGGGAATCATTAAGAACATTGCTTAAATACAATTTTACTCGAAGGACAGTGTTTTCCAGAGGCAGTTTGGAGAAGGGTCTCCTGCAACATTCCAACTTTATCCCCCAGAGATCCCACTGAGTGTGTTTCGTACCAGGTGGAGAAGCCTGAGGTGCAGTGAGCTCACATGGGGCTTTGCCTCTTAGAGCTGGCCATGTTGCTGCACCGCACACGTAGCAACTGAAGCACGAATACATGAGCAGGACATTCTGCAGGCCTTCCTTGTACCACCATGCCAGCTCGCTTCCAGAACACCTCAGCAGCTCTGACCTGTGCCAGCCTGCTAAGTTCTCTACAGCTGTAAGCAGGAAAGCTTTGCTTTGCCTGTTCTTAAGTCAGTCGAACCACAGGACAGTGATGAAGCAGATCGCAAGTGCTGAGACTGACCCAGCTTGTCACAAGCAGGATATCCTATCTTATCTGGAACTCTCTCACAGTGCGATAAGCCTAGTGAGCCTGAGCCTAAAATGAGCAGGGACAAGCCGGCAGCGCTACAAAAACACCTCTCTCCTGGCTTATTGGCTTAGGTGGAACTTTTTGCTACCACGACTGCTGGCTGGTGGCCCATGCCTAAGACAGGAAGGGCAAGCTCACCTCTTCCTGCTCCACGCTGTGCAAACATGCCACCGTGACAGCTGCCGTCCTAAAGCCAGGTTGGAACACCTGGCTTCCTGCGTCAAGACCAACTCTCACCACGCAGAAGCAGGACAAACTTCCAACTAAGGAGACAACATTTCCAGTATGTTAGCCTTAAAAACCCTCTGGCAAGGAATCACCACCACAGGCAGGCCACTTTTAGTGAAACTTTCTGTTAATCACACTAGGCATACCCCTCTCTTCTTCAAGCTATGATACTCTGGATGTCTCTTGAAATACCACCGACAGTTTTGCACTTAATCCCCGAGGTTCTGCAACATCTTCTATTTACAGGGGGGGAAGTCAGGATGTTTGTCTGCCTACTCCCTGTACTACTCGTAACTTTGCCACGTTAAGAAAATCAGGTGTTAAAAGACTGGCAGCCTAATCTGATCTCTTTCCCTGTGCTAACACCGCAGTATTTGTTATTCAAAATGCTGTTTGGTTTTTGCTCTTTCTAGCAATGACAGGATAATCTTAATGTTCTGCTACTTTGATGTTAATCAGAAAACCAGAACTGAAGAAAGCCCCATCAAATCAGCAAGAAACGAGCTCGCAATCGCACAAACCGATTTTGTTAAGATTTTTTAAAGGGATTCATATTCCCAACTGCGGTGTGTGCAAATATATATAAAATAATAATAATAATAATAAAAAAACAGCAAGTAGCAAAGTGTGTAGGTGGTGTGTTCTTAGGTTTTTCCAGACTGGGGTGTGGCCTGTCAGAAAACTTACCCATGTTTCATGAAAGGAGGGTAAGACAAACCTGACCATGTCATGACTCTGGGTTTGACTGCAAAGCACTAAAAGTTCAGAGTGAATACTGTGGGCTGTTAACACAGCTTATGAGGCTTTAAATGAGCTACACTGTCCTCGCACGGGGAGGCTGATATTTTTACAAACTCTTCACAGAACACCCTTGGTCAGGGCTCAGTTCGCTCTGGTTTTTAAGGGGATGGAGGACTACAGTGGTGGTATGCATAAAAATTAGAGACATATAACAATAATACTGAAAACGACAGACCTCGTGCACACCGTCAGCTGGGAAGCTGTGACCAGATTTCAAGCCCCACACCACAAGAAAATTAATTTCTAGGGGCCAGTAAAAAGGCTCGTGTGAAAAGGCTGGAACTGCTCACCTTAAAGATCAGATACGAGGATACAAAGTAATGATCTACAGCAGACTATAAACTTCTTAATAAAGTAACTGGTACTGGTTACAACCACTGCCAGGCCTGTAGGCAGGTCATGGTCTGACACACTTCGGTAATTCCTGTTTCTCCCGTTCACCTTGCAAGGGAACTCCAGAGACAGCAGGGTGCTACGAAGGCAAGGCTGGAAAAAAGCTGCTTCCCCAAACAGAATTCATCAAAGACCTTTCTAAGAAGTGTAGGCACCTGGTGCCATTAATGGGCAGTGATGCAGCTGGGGACAGGAGCACATCCCCTCTGAGGGAGAACCAGAGCCGTGTGTGTAAGTATTTCAGTGCCTGTGGGGGGTTGGTATGTGAAAGGAATCCCAACCTGGGGGTGGTATTTGAAAGGGATCCCAACCTGCCTGCCTGCAGCAAAGCCATCTCTGCTCATCAGGGCTGAGTGGCACGCTGTTGAATCATCGCACTCTGTATAGCAGCGAGGATTGCGCGTCCTGCTGCTCTGCTGTCCTCACTGCTGCGTTGTTTGCTCCGCTCCCTGGGGAATAAGAAGCCGCAGCAGAACACAGCACAATCATCTCACATAAAAGACGCACCAACCCTTAAATACCTGCATTTAAATCACGTCTGTTGTTAAACTGGGAGTTCAGACGGCACTACCCATCTGAGCTGATGAATTTCCTCCTGCAGAAACCAGCGCTCTGGGCTGCAGATTGCCACGCTATTCATTTCAGCTTCCAGATCGCTGGTTCCAACCTGTGCAGGCCAGACACCACTGCGAGGTCACACCCTCCTCAGAAGAGGCTCTGACTGTTTGCTCCCGGGCACTCTGTACTTAAACTCAGCAGTTTAAGAGAGGACTCAGAATTCACACCCGACAGTGCTGGCAGGCACCTGTCCGCCTGTTTGGCACAGCTGAGGCTCCAGAACCGAGCGAGCCGGGGGAGAACACGTGCACCCACCCACACAAGTTGAGGCCACCCGTCTGCCTCCCTAATTCTGGCTCACAGACCTCATTAACTGTTGAGATGGCAGCACAAAATGAAGCTAAGTATATGAACTGTAATTTTAGCCTACAAAATGCTCACCGCTGATTCAGTTAGCTGTCTCTGAACCTGCCACGGGATGTGAGACCAGCGACACGAAGGTGGTTTTTGACTTGCTTTGTACCGAACAGTAATTCCAACTGAAAGGCTGTGGTGCATTCCTTGGAATCCTGAATTCCTTTCCACTTTTCTGTGCAGCTCATTCTATGGGCAACATAAGAGTCCCTAAGGTCTTCTGCATCCAGCCTGTCTATCCTTAGGGTGATGTAAACATACCCATTTCGAGCCTGCACCACACCAAGAGCATCTATCCCTTCCTCACTGCACAGAATAGCCCCAAACTGACTGTTTTCTCCTTCTTTTGGTGTTTCTCCCAGCAGCTTGCTTTGTAATTTCTGCCCTTTCCCTGATTGCTGTACCTGGAACATCTGTCAACATCATGAACATCTGTGTTCATGAGCAGTAAGTAATCCCAACACCCCCCTTGAACTTGCCCAGCTGTGGGGCTACCTGGTCTTTTCTAATCCAGAAACAGAGATACACTGATGGTATCTAACTGCCCTGCAGTGCCATAGCTTTTCCCTCTTCTCCATTGTATATGAATGCAGCCTTTTGTCAGTTTAAATCAGATTTTTTGACCAGCAACTCCTCTTAGCCATAGCTCCTTATTCATAACTATGAAACTGCTTCTGAGGAGCTTCTTTTAGCACTGGGTTGGAATGGCACAGGTGGACAGAGGCCTGGTAAAGCAGATTACACCTGCTCGAGGAGAGGTTACTGTAACAGTTTCTAACCCCTGCATAAGAAACGCTCACACCTGTGCAGCTGAGCACACATTTTACCAAATTTCTGGACGATGGGCATTAAAGTAGGCCCATCTGAGGCCTTTTCTTCACTGCTGCTGCCTTTCTGAGCCAGGATATAAAAACAGTGTTTCCTTGCCGTTGTTACGCACACAGCCTTTCTGAGCAGTCTGCTGTCCAGCTTTCTACACCGGGCAGGAAGGGAGCTTGGAAGGGACGGCTACATCCCCACTGCTCGGGCAGTGCCACGGTCAGAATAAAGCGCAGTGCGCTAAGCGCTGCAGCTGCTCGGAGCGATTCATTATTTCCAAGGCTTACTCCACACCTCGCCTCACTGGAGTCTTGTGCAATGGCCTGATGCAACTCTTAAAAAAAAAAAATCTCCTCTGAGTTAAAATATCAGCTGCTGTTTTCTGGTTAAATTCAATACACCCAGAAACTTGTTCAATATATTTGAAAGAGTTAAAAATTTACTTGCAACAATAATAAAAATACCTAGGTGGGTACAGTAATGACATTGCTAGTATTCACCTAGATATCAAAGCTAAATGTGATTCCCTTTCCACTAACCTTAAACGCTTCTGCAGGCCGTGCAAGAGTTTGGACTGCCTCGCTGTCTCTGCTTGGCCCACGTAAAACTTCCCTTTCTGCTCTGCAGGAAGGCTGCCAGAAGACATTCTTACCTGCAGAGATCTTTTGTGTGGTCTTGCCACAACTGCCGTCCTTGCAGCAAGACAGCACTAGCTCCGTGTGCTCCGGCCTGCAATAAGATCAGCTTTTTCCACAACGCTTTGAAGAGTCAAAAATTCCTAATTTAAGGTAACAAGGCACATCTGAGCCAGTACAATTAACGTAGGTATTGTCTTTGATGATTCGTTCTACATAAAAATGCATTAGTGGTATTACAGTTGCAAAGTTACTCAAGACCTGGGAAATACCAAAACGCACCTATGCGGATAGAACAGAGAAGAAATAAGGGGAAGAATCAAGTTGGTTACTGCAGATGATAGGAAGCCTGTGTGCTGCAGGACAGGAAGAGTTTATCGGGATCCTGGAACACTCCACCGACAAACTGTTCCCCACCTCTGCATCTGCTGGGGCTTCTTGCATCAGAGGAGGCAAACTGTGCTTTTAATGGATGCTCGCTACGTACATTTGTGTTACGTTGCACACTAAATTTAACATGCTGTACAATCACCTTCCACGTGCAGAACAACAGCACACAAACAGGATGGGTGGGAGAAGAGCTCCTGACATGAGGTGTGATGCGAGCCCCGCTGTTTCCCTGTGCCTTAAGCACCTTGTGTCAGAGGTGCTCAGCAGCAGGACCCAATCTCACGCAGATTTTTGCCCCTTATTGCTGCAGAAGCAGGACGACACCTCCGTGTCCCACCAGGTGTGGTGGCAGCGCGGACTTTTGGTGACAGAAAGCGCCCAGCGCAGTAAGCAACGCCTTCAGAAAGGGCAGCGTCCTAAGGAGGTAAGGGCCCCTCAGCCAAACCCTCCTCGGTGCTGTATCACTCCCAGATCCAACCTGGGCGCTCTCCACGGCTGGAACTAGCTGGTTTATGAGGTCCCCTCCAACCCGAGCCACCCTCTGTTTTTACAGTGTCTGTCAGCGGCTGCCGGTGATGGGGGCTTCCCTCAGGTCCCGCCCCCCCTACCCCTCCGTGGGCCGCGTCCCTCAGCCCACCACCACCACCACCCCTCCCAGTCCCCTGCAGCCCCCCTCAGCCCCTCGGCTGCCCCCTCAGCCCTCCCCGTTCCTCTCAGCGCCCCCCAGTGCCTCAGCGCGGCCGGAGCCGCCCGCCCCTCCCTCGCTCCCTCCCCGCCGCCCGCCGGTTTCTCGTCAGGCCCCGCCGCGCGGCCTCCCGGCGCTCACTTGTCCCTGATGATGGTCTGCAGCTCCCGGATCTGGTCGTTCATCGGCAGCAGCTTCAGCTGAGCCCCGATCTCCGCCGCGGGGCTGCGCACTTCCACCAGCACCCCCCCGTTATTATTGCTGTTGCTGCTGCTATCCGGGCTGGGGCTGCTCTCGGCGCCCTCATCGGGCTCCGCAAAGCGGATCAACCGCGAGCAGCCGCCGCCCGCCGCCGCCAACACCACCGGCGGCTGCTGCTCGTCCTGCGGGCCGGGCGCGGGGCCGAGGCGCTGGTTGCGGCACGGCATCGCCTCCATGCGCCGGGCCCCGGCCCCACAGGCAGCCACGCGTGCTCAGCGCCGGGCCCCGGCTTGCGCCGCCGAAGGGCGGGCCGTGGGGGAGCGCCGCCGCCCCAATGGCCGCCCGCGCTGCCGATCAAGCAGCGGGGAGCGGCGCGGGGAGGTGCTGGTGGCGGCGCGGCCTCGGCTGAGGCGAGCGGGGAGACCCTGAAGGGAGGCTCCCGCTCAGCCGCCCGATCTCCTCCGCCCATGGCCGCCTCGCGGTCCTTTTCCCTCACGATCTCGTCCCTCCAGCCCCGTGTGGGGCCCGAGGAGGCCGCACGCCGCGGCCCGGCCCTCGGGTAGCTATGAGGTGATGGCTGCCGCGGGAGTGGGGCTGGAGCTCCTCTGCCCTTCGGCAGCCCTGCCTTTGGCTCGGGGATGTCCCCTATGGCCTATTCGGAGTATGTTAAAAGGCTCTTTGGTGATTTTAACCTCAAATACACCTGAGTAAACTCTGGTTTAGCCTCTGCTGCTTCACATCCTTACACCAGTGCTGCTCCATGCTGAAGATCATGAAATATCATACAATGTAGTGCGGTTTCATAGAACTGTAGAATCACAGAATCATTAGGGTTGGAAAAGACCTCCAAGACCATCTGGTCCAACCATTCCCCTACCACCACTGTCACCTACTAAGCCACGTCCCTAAGCACCAGGTCCAGCCTTTCCTTGAACACACCCAGGGGCGGTGATTCCACCGCCTCCCTGGGCAACCTGTTCCAGTGCCTGACTGCTCTTTCTGAGACAAAATTTCTCCTAATTTCCAACCTGAACCTCCCCTGGTGCAACTTGAGGCCGTTCCCTCTAGTCCTATCGCTAGTTACGTGTGAGAAGAGGCCGACCCCCAGCTCCCCACAGCTTCCTTTCAGGTAGTTGTAGAGAGCAATGAGGTCTCCCCTGAGCCTCCTCCAGATTAAACACTCCCAGTTCCCTCAGCCACTCCTCACAGGACTTGTGTTCCAGACCCTTCCCCAGCTTTGTACCCTTCTCTGGACACACTCCAGGGCCTCAATGTCCTTCTTGTAGTGAGGGGCCCACCAAAGCCAAACACAGCACTTGCGGTGCGGCCTCACTAGAGCAGAGTACAGGGGAACAATCACCTCCCTGGTCCTGCTGGCTGCACTGTTCCTCATATAAGCCAATAGTTTCTTCACCTGCCTTATATGCTGACTATGACCTCCTATATATGAGGAAAATTATGAGGAATTCTGAACTGAGCTGACACAGAAATGACGGTTTTCATCATTTAGTCTATAAACACTCAACCTAGGCTTAGTAAACTACTTTTCATTAGGGCAAAAAACAGCTGTGCTCATGTTTCACATGCAAAGTTTCAGGCAGGATGTTTTCTAAACAATGAATTTGTGAACTCCTGACAGTGGGGCTGGTAATGGAAGTGCTGGCAGAGCCTTAAACAAAGAGGCACAAACACACATCCCTCATTTGACTTGCACATTTTGATTCTGCAATAATTAAGGGATGTATATCAGTAATTTTGTAGGCAGATGTCTGTTAGGAGAAGAGGATTAAAAAAAAAATCAAAGCCTTGGCACATCTTAATTAACTTGTCAATCTATTTAACTGAGAACCAAACCTGCAGGAACTCTGCAGAGTTATACAACACTTAACAAGAACTTACTGTGGGATTGTGGCTTACTTAAAAATGTAGCACAGAGAGAAGACAAAACTGATGAGAAGGTGGAATGATTGCAGCAGTCTGTGTAGCCATCTGCTGCAATAAACATTTATGTATATTCACATTTGCCTAATGTACCTACAAATGCATTTCTCTGAATATCAGCAAAATTCAGTACAAAAACGGAACTTAATCTTAAATTACAGACAAAATTTTCAATTGTGGGAATTGGAGTGTTAGTCTCTGCTCATTTCACTAGGAGGTGAGTGTAAGACTCTTGGCTTTACTTAAAGAATGAGCAACACCATAGAGAGATAATAAGCTGAAAGACAAACTGAGGGATGGGAAACTGAACTGGAAGCCAACATAGAAATGGATATTTGCAGGTTCAGAGAAGAGGTATGATTTAGCCAAGTCTGAATGTGTAGCTGTGAATTTCTCCTGAATACAAATGCCCAATTGTTAGATTTATGTGATTATTATTTTTTTTTTTTTTTGCCAGAAGTGAAGCTTCAGAAACAATTAATCCTCTTTTGTCATTTGATATATATATCAAATATATATATATATATATATATATATAGGGGAAATTTATGGATTTTTATTATTCTGTTTAACAGGAGAAGAGGAGGGAAGAATTTATCTGTAGCAGCTGTTCTAAAACAAAACAAAACAAACAAACAAACAAACAAAGACAATATTTCCTGTGCTCTGGTTTGACTAATTGCCATCAAACTGAGAGGAATTGCTGCTGAGGTGTCAAGTAGCAGACCATCTAGGCTAGCAAAACACAGAGACACTGAACAAAAGGTGAGCCAGACTAAGAAGCATTTTGCAATATGCGTGGGGGCAATTTTTAAATCTTTTGTGCTTTATTACTTAACTAAAGAGTGTATCTGTTGGGAAACTACTGACTGTGAAGATGATAACTTGTAGAACGAGGATATGGACAAGAGCTAGTTGGGAGGACAGGCCACTAGTCTGAAAACATGGGCATCATAACTGTAGAGACTCCAATGGCAGCCCAGGTGTCTGACACGAAGTGCTGGAACCCATTTTTGTGCCATAAAACTCAGAGGATAACGGGTTCTGTGCTGGTGTCCTGTCAGAGCAACATGGCAGCTTTCCTGCAGACATATGCTAACTAAATTTCTAACACCTTAAACATTTGTCCTTTTCACTATGCCCATTTTTATCTCTAAGTTAATATGCATAAACTTGTTAAGACAGGGACTAATGATAGTTTATTAAAACACCTGACCCACTTGGCATTCCCTCCTTCCTAGGAGGGACCTTGAGTTGGTACCAGAATGCAAATGAACTACGACACCTGTAACAATTAAAGACCAATCACACCTACACTGAATTCAGTGAGAAGTTCGTTACTGACTTCAACAAGTGTGTCACATAAGGGAGAAAGTACACAACTGGGTTCATGTCTAAGGTTTTTCTTTCAAGAACATACTGTTGGCCAAGTTTTTGATGCTAATCCCATTGCTGCCTCCTCTAGGCCAGAATCTCATGCCTGTACCACTGCTGTCTGATGAAGCATCTTCTAAGATCCTGGTGCTGTGCCAGCTCTGCCTAACGCAGTTCAGGGGAAAAACAGTTGACTTTTCTTAGGTGGAGAGGGACATGCTATTACATGGTGCTATCCAGGCCATATGTTAGTGGAAGTCGGAGATTATTTAATCGGAAGCCTAACTTAATCAGCATGTGTCTAGACATTGAAGCAGAAACAAGCTCTATCCATTTTCCAGGAAAATCAGGAGTTGTATAATAGGCACAGTATTATTTATAAAAGGACTGTTTTATGGGATTTATAAGATGATGTATTACATTCCATCTTCTTGACATTCATACAGTCAGGTCAAGTTTGGTGTGCTTTTTTTTCTTTGACTTTAGGTTTGTTAACTGTCAAGACTTAAATTTCAAACACATGTAAATTGTACTGTATCCTAGTTACAGTTCTCTGAATGCTTATTTTTAACCAAGCACTGAAACTTCTAAAATTCAAACTGTTAATTAGGTGACACTGCATGGCCAGTAATTAATGACAATATATCAGACTTTAACTATCTGCTTTGTATTTAAAGTTAATAATTCCAGTCACCTGGGGACAAGAAAATATATTAAATGCAGGGGAAGAAAGATAACACAGAGATGGGGAGAGCTGAGAAGACAGATAAATTCATTTATGGTATAGGCAAAACCAGCAACAATACTTCTAAATATTTTCTCCAGTATTGCCCTTAGTCTCTGAAAGTCATTTTTTAGTACAGAAAGACAAAGTGTGTAGTCTAGACTGAAAGTATATGTTTTCTTCTCAGTGGTTATCATACTTGTATAGGAAGTGTACTTCTGTTGTTCCTACCTTGAATTTATGTGGTCAGTTTATGTGCTGATGTTGGACTTGGTATCAAAGTGATAGGAAAGGATTTGATGGGGCGTGAAATATAAAAGTATTTCGTATTTCTATGTTCCATCTAAAGATTAAAAATTGGAAGTGAAATAGCACTTTCTTGAGAAATAGGAGACTATCTACTTGAAGACAGCAATTGGGGGGTGACCTCAGCCTTCTCTCCCTATGGCTTGGACAAGCCCCATCCCCACCTCCTAGGTCATGCTGGTGATGCTGCCCTCCGCACAAACAGGGCCGCTGATCGTGCTGAACACAAGCTTAACTGATGTATGTAAAACCTGCAGGCATTCCCACTGCGACTTTGTGTAAATACAGGATCTTGCTTCTGCCCCAGGCTGTTCAGGTGCTCTTTCCTTGAGCTATAAGGAACTGTTCTGTTGTACCCAGATAGGTTTGTGGCTGTACAGAACTTGTTAACTGCCATCTAGGCCTGTGATGGGGTTCATCCTGATGAGTTTAGGTCTGATTTCATCCTGAGTACACAAACAGCAAAGATAACATCTTCCTTTTTTAAGCCATTAGATATGTTCAAGAGGAAATAAACCATCAGCGTTTGTAGTCAGTTACCTCAGGTGTCAGTAGGTTCCAGTGGACCTTTCTGATAGGCAGCTTTTGCTTGCATCAGTTGGATGCCTTCTCTCTGAAATGCTGGAATTCCCCACAGCCTTTGCCACATATACCTTTAGCACCTGGAAATCCCCTAACATGGGATATGCTGAGGGGGTGTGATATGCTGAGGGGGTGTGATGGTGCCCCTGCTATTTCCCAGAAGCTGCAAGGATTAGAGCATCTTAGTACTCATCAAACCAGCACTGCTGGCTGTTGGCTAAATGCATGAATTAATTCGCTCCTCGATCTTTATTAGCAGCTTTCATACAGCATTCCATAGACACCACAGCCCTATTAAATTCCCTGCGACAATTACAAGAATTTGCCTTCTGGTGAGACTAATTCATGCAAGAGCTTTAATGAGTGTTTTTCCCCTCCCTGTAGATCTGTGCTTAAAAATCCTCTCTCATGCTGATACAAAAACACAGTTGCAGATTATATCTTTAAAGATACAGTTATGTTAGCATGTGTTGCAGGACTGAGTCTCTTATCAAGCTGGTAATGAATTCAGTGTTTGCTGTTAAATGAATGCTCTGATTACTTTTCAATGCATTGCATTACATACATTTGCAATTCCTTTCTCAGTGAGGCTCTATTGGAAAATGTGCTGATATGAAAAAAATTATTTTCATGTTCTATCATTTAAGAGTAAATGGAGTGTTATCTTCCACTTTTTCATTTAGCACTGTAGACTAGCCATCTGCTCTAGTCACTGCTTTCAGTGCTAGCAAAGAGGAGAATTTATTTTTAGGTTCATACAGTATATAATGTTCATATATTGATGCTGATCCTCAGTGTATGTTTAATTAGCTGTTCTATATTACTTATTTTTTTTTTTTTTTAAAAAACAGCTATTGAAGAACAGAAGGAAAGCATAAACAAACTATCCTTATTTGAGGAAAATTCATGGTATTACTTTGTAAGCCTCTTTACTAACAGCATAGTGAAGCTGTTAATGCGTGAGGCATTTAAAGCTCAAGGAATCCTCAGAAACATGAGTGAGTCATCAAATTATTCTTCATTGCCTCTTAGCAAGCTGAAACCATCATCAGCCACATATTAAAGAAACACCATGCTGCTGATTGTATATGACATTGTATATGCAGTCGGTGTGACTTCGTAATATTTCATTGAGATGTGGATTTTTTTTAATTACTAATTTTGGTTGGCTTATTTTTTTCTCACCGGTCTTCGAGACATTGTAATGGGGTGCAGTTTTTCAGGAGATATATACTTAGCATAGCATTAATGCTACCCAGCTCTGTTCAAGTGTTTGAATCAACAAAAATGGAAATACTTCAAAACATTAGTCACTGGCAATTAGGGTGTTTGTGGATATAATGTGAGAAGTTAAACAATCTTTTTCAGTGGTTGGCGTTCTAGTTAGGATGTTGGGTAGTTCTGTAGCCCTGTGATATTTGTAATACAAATAATATGATACGTTTTAAATAACTTGTAAAGTAGCCAACAATATAGTAATATAACGTAAGCTGTTTGCCATTACAAAACACAGGAGAAGTCATAGCAGAATGTGGAGCTATGTTTAAGTGAGAAGGGGCATGATTTAATTACAGTGAGCAGTTCAGGCCTTGAAGGACCGTGAAGATAATGTAGGCCCAGGGCTGACAACCTTGAGTGATGTTACAACTAGAATATGCGGAACTATGTTCAGGAGAGACGACACCGTTGTACCAATTATATTAGTGCTAGAGACATGTGCATAGAGAAGCTAGACCAATTATAAGTTGTTGTCTGCGCATGCTGTAGGGGTAGCATATATATACCTTGCTAGAACATTCATTAAAGGAGAACGATTATACTCGCATCGAGGTTGCGTTGTTACTCCAGGTCACTCCCATTCCGACAGCAGAAAATCTGTTTTTGTGCTCGAGTCTGTGTAGTGAGGTTAACAAAAACATATTTTTAAGAAGAAAGCCTAAAAGACACTTCTGTAATGCCATCATACATTTCAGTGTATAGCTCATTTATACTTGTTATTTGTCTGCAAAACGTAATTCACACTGCACCTCAAATGTGTGTGTAGCTGCTCTGTCCTTAAACGTAAGGTCTTAGGAATAATAGGAGTTAACATTTTTCAAGAAGTAAGTGTAACAGTAACTATCTCCAAATCAGGACTATGCCTTTGAAAACATTGTATTTGTCAAAACTATTTTGATATCAATCTGAGGGAAGGTTTCTCTTTTCTTTCCCTCAAAAACTTGTCCTATTTTCCCATTTTTTTTTCTCAAATTTCTTCCCATTAATTTTCTCTTAATATACTTCAGTGAAGCACTCCCCTCCTCGTGTTCTTTACCTTCTCATGTTGTTGATTACAAATTACAAATGAGTAGAGCTTAAGAGTCACTTTTCTACAACCTCTAGCCTGACCTCTGGTTTCATTTTGATTTCCACAACTCTGGAGACACTTTGACTTAGTCTGATGCATGCTGTAAGTGGAATCGTCTATGTTCCCATTTGAAATACAGGTGTCAGTCTGCTTGGCATGTGGATTATTTAGCATTCAGTGTTGATTCCATCCATTTTATGGGACCATTCAATAATTACACATCTTAGCTCAAGAAATAGTCTTTATGAAATTGTACCCTGTTTTATTACATCTGGAAGAAATAAGTACTTGTCAATATAAGTGAAGTTCATTCCAATGTTGTAATCGTATTAAACACCTTTAAAGAGGAAACCTATTTTATATTTAGACTTCATTAAAGGTTTTAAATTCTAACTGCCGTTTGTTAACAGTTCCCTGTACCTAACTGACAGAGTGTAGCTGACTCCAGGGTTTTGATTGTAAGCCACAAGCTTAACCACTGCACTTGTGCATATTCACGATTCTGATATTTTATATGTAAATCTCAGGATTTCACCACCATGCATATTCCACTTCAAGTACTTCTCTGCCATAGTGCAAATCTCCTGTGAGCGTAGTCTTGACGGGTTTTTACAGATAGTTTTATTCCACTTACATGGCTAAGACATTTCATGTACGTGTGCCAAGCTGTCAAAGCTGCAAAGATCTGAATGAGGCCAGAGCTGCCACCCTTAGGAAACAGAAAACTCAGAGATTTGAGGGCATAATGCTAGAGAGCTTTAATATCCTGCTGCAGTGTAGTTTAGGTTTCTTTTTACTGAGGGACTGGAATGCTTAAAGAACAGCCATACGTCAGAAGTAACTGGAAGTTTTGAGGTTTCTCCAGGGTGAACCTGAACAAAGAGCAAAAGTGTATCAGTTTAAGACTGCAAAACTGAAAGATGGTCATGCATATGACAAAAGGTGCATCTTTTATCTGAAAGAATAAGTCCACTCATTGTTAGTGCAACAGTTCATTATACAAAAGTGTTAGAGCAGTCCAGTTGTAAATAATGAGTTATAGCCTCCGCAATTTCACTAATTCTCAATTGGTTCAAATTTGCTGTGATCCCTAAGTGTACAGGCACCATCTCACTTGTCTTGCTGAATGCTAATGAGCTTCCACTGAATTTAATCACAGAGAGACGTCTCTTCCACATCGACACCTATTACCAGCTCCAAAACTGCTTTGTGAAGCTTCGTAGAGATGTGCCCATAGTGTTGTAGCTGCCTGCAAGAGCTGGAAGTCGCACCAGGCACTGTGCAATAGAGCACTAAGACAGACTCAAGGACCATCATATCATGCCTGTAGCTGGGAACCACCTTAGTGTTTACCAAATACATTGAAACCATCCCTCAGACAATATGAAGAGAAGGTAAAAATGAAGGAAGAAACTGCATATGGAAGTCCATATATTAACAACACAGTTCCTATATTTAGAGGCAGGCAGGAAGTAATATATTAAGAATATGCTTTTATCTAGCTATGCTTTAGATCAGCTCTGTGCTTTTCTCTGCTTTCTCCAGCTACCCAGCTGACAGATGGTGTCATAGCTTTGTGGCTGAGATCCATAAATGAAATGCTTGTCCTGGGTTTAGCTTTCACCAAAGGGGCTCTTCAGCTGGGACATACGTATCCAAGCTGTCCCAAGCTTTTAATTCAGATCTTTGCTTTCCTAGAATTTCCTGTGATTCATAACTTTGGATTCTTAACTCATTTTAACACCCCCCTTAGGGTTTAGTGCACCTTAATACTATCTTTAGAAATGCTTTTCTCCCTCGATGCAGTAAGCTGGAGTTGTCTTCTGCCTGTACAATAAATAGGATTTCTTAATTGTTTGTTCTTGTGGTATGTCAGCAGAAAGAAGTCGCAACCCTATAGTCTACCTATTAGCAATATTTCCTCCATTTGGATTCATTCTTCACACAGTGAAACTCTTTTCATATAAGCATGCACATTGCCAACTCTGCTTTTTCCGAGACTATAAATAAGCATGTGGCTTGTTACTATTTCTTGATCAGGATTAAACACAGTCATAATCAAACACGTCCAGGATGAGAATGAGTTTATAAGGAATGACATCAACTTCGTCCTTGAGGATTCTGGGATAACAACAGGTGCTTCAAAAGGTCTGAATCAATATACCTGTGGGAATCATCTGAACCAATTTTATAGCTTCTTATAAAACCTTGTTTTATTGCAGTTCATTCCCTCACTGTATTTCACAGTTCGCATCCATCTGCAAATGTCATTTTTTGTCCATTCTGACTATATTTCCCCTCCTGTTCATCTATCTTGAAATAAATAAATTAATTCTGGTTTATTGCTTCTGAGATGCCTAGATTTTTATGAGGTATATAATACTCCACAGTGGAGTTTTTGTAGTTCTGCACTATACCCTGATGTATGATTCTTGCAGGAAAAACCTAAGTACTCACTTATGTGAGTACTTACTTATTAGCCAGATGATGCTTTCAAAGCATTGAGAAAACATTAACAAATTAGTCTTCATGCCAACACCCCGTATGTCAGTGGTGTCTTCATTTGTTTTATATTCAGTTTGCTGTTAGGGATACTGGGACATCCCTGATACAGCTGTACAGCATGTTAGGGTATAGTGAAAGTGTTCTCAAGACCTGGTTTGCTGTCTACACCACTCACGGCAAGAGACTGGTGGCCATACTACAGAGTATACACAAGTACACCTCTCAGATTAGTGTGATATTAGTTTGCCGCAGTATTTTAGCATTTATTATTTTAGAATTTTAATATTAGCAATATAATATTTTATGGTGCTTTGGGAAGTAGTGTAGAAAAACTTCAGCTATCTTTTAGGATTCTATTCACAAATCTCCTCTGTGGTGAGTTATTACCATTCTTGTAGCTTCTATTTCTTCTACTGAGCTTTTTCTGTCATTTATTCTGACTGCAAACTCTGGACCAGGTATCGATTTTTGTCTGAGTTATACAAGGAAATCTTCTGCTCCTACAGCTAAATCTACAAAACAACAACAACAACAAAAACATGCATATTTTTTCATAGCAAGCTACTTTGAACAGTTTAAGTTTATAAAAACTCTTCAGTAAGCTTTCTGCATCTATGTCATGAGCTTTGTTATCCTGGTTAGATTACTTTGAGATGTTTCCCATCAGTAAAGTATATGGCCTCTTCTTTCTGTCTCTCTCAGGGGTTGTGCAGTGAGTGCCTTGTGCAGACAGAAGTAATCATTACTGGTTTCAGAGAAACAGAGTTGGAAGACCAGAACTGGTAAAAAGACTAAAATAGCAGGGGGGAGGAAATCAAAACTAACAGCCTTGGAGAGTTGTAAAATGAGGAAGAACAGGTAAAGGAAAAAAAAAAAAAAAAATGCAGGGAAAATACTTTCAAATGTATTAAGTACCTTACTAGCCTTAAAATAGAGAAAAAAAATATATGCATTACCACATAAAATGGAAGTTATAAATCTGCATGCTTAGTTCATAAAAATAGAATATTAAAAATATTAACTACACAATTTTCTATAAAGTAAAGCAGTCATTTTATATGTATAGTTAGGTACATATATTTATATATATGCCAGATTTTTCAGTTCAGATTAGTTTCTCACATCTTAGCCATTTTAATTCTAAGTATCATAAATGAGGGGCTATTGACTATCGCACTATGTTTTTTGTTTGTTTTTTGCCTGTCACATTTCCATTATGACAATTATTTGACAGGTAGTTATTTTTAACTTTTCTATATTTACTTTGATTGTTTTACTTCCAGTACTCCTTCCCTGTAGCGTCAATAATTTCTCATCCTCTTAAACGTTTACAGCATGGGACAGTCAACCCTCAGTTATCTGTAAGCCAAGATGGAAGTATTTAGCACTTTTAATCTCCTTTTGAAAATGAATCTCCTCCTCTTCAGCAGTCTTCTGGCGTTTTATATATATATATAAATATAGTGTTAAGTGAATGACAGAAATTTCTGTATTCAGTCAGAAGACTGAACTTTCCCATTGGTGTTACGTGAGAGGAGTGTGTTATGTTTCTTATGTAATTAGTGCCTACTTGAGAACTTTAAAACTATATTAGACAAAACCTAGTGGTGGGCTGTGCTGAAGGAAGCATGAATTGCATGATCAAATTCAGGTTTTCCATCTATTTTAGTGTCTGGTGGAACGCATGTAACATGTTTTATAAACGACTCTGTGTATAGGCGTATGTAGCCTGCTGTTCTCTCCTCGTTTCCATTTAACTAATTAAAATAACGAGTTATCTCAGCACGGCGTCGTGAGGTTTAACAACACCGTCTGATCGCAGCCCGGCTCGGCGCCCCTCACAGCACCCGGCCGGACCAGGCCGCGCGTTGCCATGGCGACCCGCCCCTCCCTCCTCCCCCTCCCCTCGGTCCTCCACCGCCCCACAAGGCCTTGCGCTCCCTCCCGCCCAAGATGGCGCTGCTGGGCGCCGCGCCGAGCTTGGTGGCGGCAGCCTGCCGCCGGCGGCGCCTGCTCTTCGCCCTCGCCCTGCTGCGGCCTCCGTCCGCCGCCGCCTGCTCGCACGGCTGGGCGGCGGGGAGAGGGCGGCAGCGGGCCCGGGGCGCCCCGGGAAGCGGCGAGGTGCGTGGGGAAGGCGAGCGGTGGGGGGGCGAGGGGGGCGCTGAGAGGCTGAGGAGGGCACCGAGGGGCGGAGGGGGGCGGTGAGGGGCGCTGAGGGGCTGTGGGGGGCGCTGAGGGGCTGTGGGGGGCGCTGAGGGGCTTGTGTGGGGCGCTGAGGGGCTTGTGTGGGGCTGAGGGGGCTGAGGGGCTGTGGGGGCCTCTGAGGGAGGTGGTGAGGTGGTCCTGGGTGCGTTTGGGCTTCAGGCTGGCAGTCTGGTGCTGTGTTCCTGTCCGGCTGGGGGTTCTGTGCCCTGGGGGCTTGGCTTGGGTTTTTGTGGACAGGCACTCAGCAAGTACATGGTTGGGTGGGCTGTGGTGGAGAGGGTTGTGCTGACAGCTGATTTTGCTGTTACGTAGAGGAAGGGAGGACCTGAGGGTGCTGTTAAACTTCTGGCCCTTTGGGACGCGTCTGCATAACACGTCCCAGTGTTGTTCTTTGGCACCTACACTGCCCTGAACCACGTGGAATTACACCATGTTTGAGAAGCTGTAGGTTCCCCTGCCTGGCTTTTCACTTAGCTGCACAGTGTGTGTTTGGGCACTAAAACAAGGGTTATGTTAGCCACTTCTCAGAGTCGATTCTTCTGGGCCATCCCGATCCATCTGGGCTGAGGGCTACTGACTGACCGCTTCTCAGAGCAAAGTCTTTAGAGGGACTACATCTTTTGGCTTTGTTGTTAGACCTGCCTGTTAACCCGTTTTTGTTGTGATAGTAGGAAACTAGTTTTCCATCATAGCTCAAAAGATTGTTAGAGTATTGCGGCTGGTAGAATCTTATAATCAGAGCTGAGTTACTGTGCTTTCTTTAGTCTTTCTTGCCTAATTGGGCTCCACAGAGTGGTCTGGATATTGGGCAGCAGGTTTTTTGGGACTGCTAGCAGCTGATCACGCTGGGACATACCCGATCCCCAGCCCAGGCTCCTCCTTGCTGTTAGATCCCAAGAGCCTCCAGCTGTGGAAGGGCTTCCTCCAGCTGACTTCCTAAAGCCCTGTGTGTGTTTTATGGCCTCTCCTTGACAGATGTTGTGCAACTTGCTTGTTTGAGTTCAGCTGTTCCCGTGCTAAGCCTCTTTGTGTAGGGAAGTTGCTGGTAATGTTGAATTGGAAACATAAAGTGTAGCTTTTAAGCTTCACATCGGCATTGTGGTCAGCTACCTTTTAAAGTAGCTTCAGCATTTAAACCTGGGACTACAAGATCCACTCTATGGCAGTTGTTTCTTAGTTAACTGCTCATTTGTAGATGATGGAATGTGTGCAGTTTGAGTTCATGTGCTTCCCCTCCCCCTTTTCTATATTTTTGAGCAGTCGACTCTGTGTTATCCCCCTTTTTCCTTTCTTATCTCCATCTGTTTGTCGACGTGTGGGCAATAATGCTGTTCCCACGCTTCTAATAGTATAAATTTAAAAACGTAAAGCGGTCTGTAGCTTACTACCAGCGCAGGAAACAGGTTAAATCTGAGCATCAGATCATCCTCTGAATCTAAACAATTTCCATCCTCTTTGTTTGGACCTTAATAGTAACTTCCTGAGTGAAAGCGTGCCTCTGCTGTGCTAGTACCAGTAAACACACGCCGTCTCCTGTGCTGCAGTGCCAGAGTGTTTGACTACACGTGTTTGTATTGTTGCTTAAAAAAATGCCACAGTCGTCTTTGGACATCATAAATTCATGCTCCAGATGACCAGTTGTAAGTGCTGTACAAACCCAGATTCTTGTTGTCAGCAGCAGGAGGCTGTAACGTGTTCCAGTGGACCATTTTTTTTTTTTTTGTTACAAGTAGAGAATTGAGTGCGTTTCTCAAACTGAATGGGGCTTTTACTAATTTATTTGCATTTTTCAAAGGGAGAGAAGCAAGTATGTCTCAAAGATTGTATGAATGAACTTCCCGTAAACTCCCAGCTACTATTTTTGTTTGATAATAACATCAAGGTGAAGGTGATGCAGACCAAGTCTTCTATTTCAAATGTCTAGTGAGTGACCAACAATGGAACTGTAGTGATACATATGTTTATTGTAACCCCATTTTCCTTTGGAATATTTTCATGTGAAGATGTCAGTTCCTCCTGACATCTATTGATTTGCACTGGATTTCCTGACCGAGGAAGCTCAGGCTGTATCTGCAGTGTATTGATGCATTCAGCTATTTGACCTTTTAGTTTCTGTGCGTTTCTGTGTTAAAAAGTGGTCAATTAGGCATTTATTTTTTTTCTTTCCAATACACAATCTGGGGGTTAACTTTGACTTCTGCACGAAGCTCCATTGGGGTGTTCTTTGTGTCCCGTTTTGACAAAAAGGCAGCACGTTTTGTGTGGTGTGCAATCCAGATCGATTTATTTGATCACTGTCTAGCAGGAGGCTCACGCTGCGTGCTCCAGAGTTCCAGGTTATGATGCCCTGCAACACGTGGGGACCAGCTGACAGCGCTTCTTAACCTTCTGTTAATCTGCTGACAAAGGAAGACGTGCTGTCCTGCCATCCCAGTTCCTTTTTTCTTTTTCAGGGAGTTCTGTTGGTGCAGGCACGGAATTTCTTGATGTGGCTGCCAGAAGTTGGCTGTGAGCTTGAACAGGTTGTAGGGCAGAGCAAAAAGCCATTGGCTTTTATCAATTAGAGAATTCAGCACATAAAAAAACCTTCTGGGAGCAAGTCAGTGCATCCTATGAGAGTTCCAGCTATTTAATTGTTTTGCTGTGTTTAGACACTAATGAGGACTGTAAGTCTTTTAATGGGCTGCTTCTGAAAGCTTTCCTATTATTAAAAACAGAAAGAACCAGAGTTTTAATTTCTTGCATTTGCAACAACTTCAGTTTGTTTGCTGTGATCTTAAGCTGCATGTTTCACAGTCACTTGGGTTTAAGGTTTAATGAAGGCAGTGGATACAGCGTGTGTTCTTGTGAACTTCTCCGGGCTGCTGGGTGACGACAGCTTCGGTTAGCGTAGGGACGTTTTTATGGCCACTTACAATTTATTCTCTTTACTTACTGCGGCGTTACTTAAAGATTTTACTGTAGTTTGGGGCTTTTGTAATTATAATCATGCGTACTGGAGTAACAGCAAAGAAAGCAAGAGATGCTTAACCTATTCTTCTGGTTTCTATTCAGTTGTTTCCATTACACGCCTTGCTGTACGTTCGTTAGTGTGTGCAGGAGCTCTGGTGTGACATTTATTGCTCTGTCCCTTGGATCAGGTATGGATTAGATCTTGCACCAGCTGGTTGAATATACCAGGGCAGTAAGTGTGGGAAAAAACGCTCATGATCCAGCCTCTTAATATCCCATGACAGGGAAGACTGGCAGGACCCAGCTACCTGTGAGGTCCTGATGTCTGGCTCTAATGGCACATCGTCCCCCAGACGTTCCTAAATACCAAGCATTTCACTAGGAAGGAGCGCCTGGTGTGGGGCAGTTACGCCAGCAGCGCAGTGCTTTTCAGTGCCGCAGCAAAATCACTTTTCGTGAGTAAAACAAACCGTACGGCCACAGTTCTGCCCTCAGTGACATAACTACACAAATAGCTGAACTGTGGCAGCACAGCCGTGTTCGTCCAGGTTTGTGCCTTTCGCAGCTCAGACTGGTAAATGTTGTAGACGTGGCGTTAACGTGTGAGAAAAATGGTTAAAGGCAGGGAAACGTTCTGGAGGAATAGGATCATAAAGAAAAGTTAACCGTGCTTTTTAAGAATGGTGGAATTAAAATGCTTCAGCATCATCTGATCGTATTTCTACTCTACTTTGCATCCATCTGATCTGTGTTTTTTGTTTTCCTTTTAAGAGCCAGACAGCATTGAGTATTTTCTGTGGCACTTTCTGCAACAAGATTCAAGCAGGGTGGAGCTGTTTGGATGCTGTTGTGTTACAGATGATAATCCATGTCTTTCTTCCCTCACACGTGCATTTCTCACTGGTTGGATCAGCTTGGCTTTTCTGAGTAATAAGACATGTAACATTTGTATCCTGGAGGGGAAACAAGCCGCATTTATGGGAAGGCACTACAGGTACTGTAAAAATTGTGGATCTGTGATCAGACTCCATTTCTTGATGTTGAGATCAGTTCGTATTTCCATGAACGTGGCTCCTTCACTTCACCCTGCTCCAGTGGGCAGGCGTTCGTTGTGTCAGAGCTCATCTTGAATTTAGGATCTCTGCTGGGTGGTGATGGAGAAGATGGCTGTTTTGGGTGCAGTCTGTCTGGCGAGCTTTGGGAAGTAACCAGACGTGACTCGTGTCTACTAGGAAGCTTTGTGGTCTCTGTTTTTTTGTGTTGGTGTTTTTTATAGGTTGGTTTGTCTGCATCCAAAATAAAAGCAGTGGGAAATTATATTTAAATAAAGCTTAAATGAGCATTTGACTGGGAAGGCCCAACAGTATTCAAATAAGGATAATTATTTTACTATGAATCTGCATAAGCCAAGGAATGCACTGAGAGCTTGCCTTCAGCGATGACTTCAGCAGTTACAAAAAGCAGGACTTTGTAAGTTATTGTGAAGTGTAAAGGCAAAAGGTAGAACAGACCTCTTTTTTTTTCCTTGCGTTATCTTGGCCTTCCAGCTGCCACATGGTGTGTGATAAAGCACGTTCTTGTGCATAAGTTAACAACATCCCCTGTTCTGGAAGTAGTTGTAAGGGAAGCTGCAGGTGCTTTGGTTAAATTTACTCATTTACGTGCAGCCTGCTCTGTCTTGTAAAATTATACTGCTGCTCATTGTCTGGACATCGTTTCGCATGTCTGCGTGCCTTGCTAAATTCACTTCTCTAGATGTTCTGGCGGTGTAGCTGACCAGCTTGATGCACAGCAAGCATTACTCAACTGTCTCCATCCTCTGTCGAGCAGGGTGCATATCGCAGTTAAAATATATATCTGGCAAGACCAGAAATTAATTTCCAGTAGCCTCAGCTTTGTTGTAAGACCTTTTTACTAGTCTCTTTACTCATAGATATATGCCTTGTAACACTGAATAGTTGAAATTCATTGTGTTTTCAAATTCCCTTTATAGGGGAAATATTGCTGCTTAGCAGATCAACAATCCCATATTTCCAACCATAAAAGCATCAGACATTTAATTATACCGAGAATTGTTGCAAGGAAGGCTGTATAATGAAGCAGAGCAGATGGAGATACGGGAACTGGATACAAAACTTGTCTGGGGAGTGCTGGGGGGCAGGGGGCGAGCAGCACTTGCGCTAGTGGAAGTTGCTGTGGTGTTCGTTGGATGCACAGCGTGGTACTGGGGGGGTTCCTTTCTGCCACTGGGGTGGGCTTCACCAGAAGAACCTGAATGTGAGTGTGTATTAGTGAGATTACGTTTTGGGGAAACTTCAGGTATTTTTTGTGATACTCTTGGTTTCGTTTGTTCTGGATTTGCCTACGGAGTACCTGCATGTGGTTAAACATAACTCCAATGAAGCTCACATTGCTTGGATAGGTACAGTTGGTTTGTATTTGTAAGGGCAGCGTATTCTGCTTGCCAGGATGTTTTCACCTTTCACCAATGGTACGTTGTGCGCTATACAGTGAAGCTTCGAAGTGTGGACTTGACCTTGTGCAAATGTGTTTAATCCCTGTTGTTTGTTTGTGTTGATGGCATTTCAACCACCACCAACAGTCACGACACTTCAGCAATGTGACTTTCATGTGCAATCAGCACTAGACATCTGTTTCATCCTTGAGAGTACGTAGGTTCATCCAGAAATACATTAGAAGAACATAACGGTGCAGAGCGAGCCCTTCCAAAGCTGGGAAGTGCCGGAATTAATGTTCCCCCTGGAGCTCCATGAATCCTGAAATAAACAGGACTCAAGCTGCAGAAATGTAGCCCCCCAGTGCTTTGCTCTGCTGCAGTGAGGTCCGAGTAGGGCTCTCCTAGAGCCCAGCTCTGTTGGGAAGGAGTTGTAGTGAGGGGTGGTGGATCCCAGGTCTGCTTATGGGATGTGTGGAGTGCGGCGGTCCTGCTCCTGTTGGTGTTCCTCTGGTCGTGCTGTGATGGCTGGAAGCCTTACCAGTGCAGTGAGCTGCTCGCTGGGACTTGGTTTCTAACAGGAGCTTGGGAGAAGAGGGAAACCTCCAGTCTTCCAGGCACAAGACCAATAATAAGAAATTCAGTTTCCCTGTGGAGCTCGTGCAAATCACGTGTCCTTTGGCTCTATCCATCGCTTACCCCATGAGGGTTTGTGGGTTCAGTCAATGAGACAGGCTGTCTAATGCAGTCATTGAGCCTGGGTCTGGGGGTGTTACAGTGGAACTTGTTTTTGGGATGTTTCTCTTGTACTTCAGTCAGAAGGAAACGTGTGGGCTTGGTCAAAGCATGTAAGTTTTATTAGTAAAATATTTTGTTGTGTCCTATGAGTATGTTCTTGAAGAACGGTGCGTAGTTTCTTGCCAGTAACTTTTGGAGCATTGGTTGTCTACTCGCATGTACTAGGAATATACAACAAAAACAAACGCATTTGGAGTTAGATACCTGCACTTCAACCTTTATAGAACTTAAGATCAATATATTCTCGTTTTTGCAAAGCCGAGCAGGAGGGAATGATACTGCCCAGGAGAGGTTCCAGCTGTGTTGTCCTGGGAGAAGCCCAAGCATTGAGCAGTCGGTTCGTCAGACCCAAAACTTCTTTGGCGTGGTGTCTCAGCAGCCTTTTATCAGCATCACGTGCTTGGAGTTGGTGTAAAGGCACTGGGGACTTGAGCATGCTGCACGCTACTCTGTAGGAGGCAGGAGCTGAATAACTGTACTGAGCCTCTCAGCCCGGACCACAGTTCGGTGATAAATTGTAGGTTGTTGTAGTTGGGGCTCTGCTTGTGGCTGGTGAGGCAGTTGGAGCTGCAGCGACATAATTGTCTCTGAATTAGGGAGTGCCGCTGCTTTTGTGCTGCTTGTACAGCTTAATTTGGTGTTAGGCTCTGCGTTGTTCCCAGATGCCACTGTAGTGGTTGCTGCAAGGAGTGCTTAATCCTCTTCTTGTGTGTTGGTGGGAGCTTTTATCCAAAGTAACCGTGCTTTCGTAACAGATTGATTTGCAGTAACTTGGGATGTAACGAGGCCTCTCGGAAGTCCTTGTCCCTTTGCATTATATTTTCTGGTTATGAAGCTGTCACCGTTCCTACGGAGAGTGCATCAGTTTAGGTGGAATCCACCGTGTTGACATGGCACGGAAGCGATGAGGTTATCTACGAGGAGCTGCACCTCCTTAATTCAGCTCAGGTCTTGGCAGCATCAGGACAGCTGACCCAGGCCAATGCAGTCTATGAAGCGTGCAGGATGTAGTACTAACATTTACTCTTCCTCTGCCTACGCTGTCACCTAACTGGAGCAGCTGAAATGAGCGTGTCCTAGGTGGTGACTTCTGGGGGAACTGTCTCCATTTTCTGAAAAATGAATTATAGTGTGTGGCTTAGGACAAGAGCAAAGGAATATCTTAAGGCAAGGTATAAAATACACGGCGGTGCTGCTATTTGTCAAGGTTAAAAATATCCTTCTTTGTGATCAAGGTGTTTTTGTTATTTTTAACACCTTTTGGACATTTGTCCTGTGCCTTGGGGTGATGAGCGGTTCTTTGGCTATTTTGCTCAGTGTTAGTGCTCACGCTACATAATAGCGGAACAGAGCAGTAAAAGATTAAAGGTTGAATGTGTCAAGCGTGGGGAGCCATCACTGCTAACTGCAAGAGAGGTCCCTGGTTTGCTGTCAGGGAAGCACTGCCAGCTGGTCCACCTAGGGAAGATCCTAGACGCTGCTCCTTAGACACTGCTAGAGAAAATGAATCGCTTTTAATGTGCCATGTAAAGCATGCAGAAGTTGATGCCTCGCAGAATGCCTGTTAAAGTTGCATGTGGATGTTGGTGTCTTATGTCCTGCCCGCCTGACGCTTACAGACAGCCGTGGTGCGGTCTCTGAGGGTCCTGATGCCTGCCGGCGAGGAGCTGCAGCTTTGATTAGCCTCCTGGTCCGCCAGGCCGGCGTGGAACTGGCCGAGCTGGGAGGGATTGAAAGTGGCAGAACCCATGAGCGTAAGAATAACAATTCATGATGGAAAATAGAGCAAAAGAGTATTTGAAAGAAATCAGAAGACAACCTGGGAGAAGATAAAGATGAGAAGGAAAACTTCAGGGCTTTCATAATACAAAAGAAATGAAGTCTGGTGGCACTGGGGCTTTAGGGAAGGGAAAGGTTCATTGTCACTTAGCATTTTTAATGGTTGAATGTGATACAGCTTACACCTATTCCCCACCAGTTTTCCTTTTTGGTAGTCAGTTGTCAAAAACCAAAGCCGTCTGCCTTGTTCCCATGTTATGCTTGTTTACATAAATTGGATGAATGTCCTCTGCATGTGAAATGCATGTTCTGCATTGCTCCATTTCCCTCCTTTTTATTCTGTAGATTTTACCAATCTGCAAGCAAAAATCATGGCAGAGCCTGGTGGGAGGTTATTCAAGACCGTTACTGGAGGCATCAGAGGTAGGTCGAAATTTTTCTTCTTCCTAGTTATTTGGGGGGGATGGAAAATCAAGCTCTTGGAGCATCTTCCCTTTTTTTCCCCTCTTTATTTCACTATTTACAATCTCGAAGTACAGCAAGTTAAATGACAAGTTACGTTTCTGGCTCTAGAAAAGGAGTGAACTTTGCTTAGAAGACTCAGACTTTTATATACCCCTCAAGAAGGCTTTTTAAATCTCTAAAAACTAGTGATAATACAGTCAGTTATAAAGAAGAGTTCTTATCAATGCAGAAAATTTACATTTTTATGTAAAAATACAAAATACATGGTGCCAGACATAGAAAGTACCAATTTGTAGAAAGCTGTGAGTTTTCCTTGAGTACCTAGGGTTTTATTGCTTCAAAATGCTGTTTAGGTTGGGAAATACCAAGAAACTTCCTCAAATTTATTCTCATCATTCTGAGTGACAGGTTGTCAGGCTCTTATTCCTATGAAGTCTGCTTGCCTTAATACTAATGTAAACATAGGGAGAATTTATTTTTAACTGTTAAGGGAATCATCATGACTTATTTCTTAGTAGAACCCTTGGCTTGAATGAAGCTACAATGTATTTGTCTTTTTTTTTTATTACTATTATTAAAAAAAAACATTTATGAGTGGACTTAAGCTAACCATTTATAAATGAACTTAAGCTAAAATCTTTTGAGAGTCGTTGAGTCTGTGTGAAACTAACACTGATAATATTCTTTAATATATGGAAAGTGAAATTTTGCTGTGGGAAACCCTAAGCTCTTTAGGAGTTTTATATCTGATGGTTTGATAAAGAGCTTTTACATAACTTTTACTGAAATGGAAGTGGAAAATGTAGCAAAACTTCTAATCAAAATGCAGGCACTTTTGAAGAGCTTTGATGCGCCTGTTGTTTGTGGCAGGTGAATTGAAATTGCACTTGAATGAGTAATGGTGGATTGTTATTTTTGGTCCATCTACCTGCATTGATAAATTCCAACTTTTGGTCCATGTTTATTTAGCAGAAGATCTTGCTCACGTGGTAAGGAAAGCGAGAACCTGTTCTTAAAAACAAGGTTCTTCTCCTGACTGCTCCAGTAAATGCTGTTCTGGATTGCAGTGGGGGCTCTGGGGTGGGTAAGCGTGTGTCTGTCACTCGGTGCCACTAAGCCACTCGCATCCCAACGGGAAAGGGAAGTGTGAAGCAGGTTTGTTTGTTTTGACCTCCCCCGGTGAAGTTATATTCTATGTGGAAAGGATTATTGCTTAAGTGTGTCCCATTTTATTTATTAACACATCCAAGTACAGTTATCTTCCAAAACTTTATTTTATTGTTTCCTTTTTCTGCTTTTCAGTTGTAGATGTCCTTTTAACTTAAGTATTTAAAGCTCTGTTGTCTTTACCTCCTGGCCACTTGGAAGATTCTCTTCACTATAATGCTAGATTTACAGTCCTTTTCTTATTATTGTTCCTGTAAGCAAGGCAAGGTTTTTGAGATATCTTTTATTAATGTAAGCTGATACAGTTGGAGGGTAAGAAGAACCAGTAGTTCTTCTTTCGGTTGGCTTTTAAATGCAGGTTTCCTGAGGTTCTTGCAAATTAACTTTTCTTTTTCACACAGATCTTCCCAAGATTGCAACTGATAGAGAAGAGAATGTGTTGGCATGGTCATGCAGGTGGAGGGCTTCACACAGATCCAAAGGAAGGGGTAAGAAATCGCTTAATTGGTATTGCTTTTTTTTTTTTTATAAAAAAGCTAAAGACCCTACATAGCAATTTTTGAAAACCTGTTGGTAGATAAATGAATGTTGTAGCACAGCAGATTCTTTTGACTTCTTAATGTAAGAATGTAAGCTTACTAGCTCTTAGATTACCAAACATTTATAATAACTATGTTCAAGATTCTCAGTTTTACTACAATAGAATGCTCGTGTCACACACTGCTTTGTAACTTCCCTGCATTATGTTAATGGTTTTTTCATGGAAAGTATCTTCCATTGTCAGTTAATGTGCTCTGATATTTCCCTGTGACTTGGCATTCAGAATAGCAGAAATGAGCTTGTGGGTACAAGTTGGTGCATTAGTTGGTGAAATTGCACTTGAAGAGGGGGGGGAAAAAGCTAATTCAAGTGTGCCTGTAGTTTTACTTTGATTTAACGCCAATGCAACTGATACACGCGACTGTATTTACAATCAGGAACCACATGTACTAAAATAATGATGACAGGTATGTAAGGAGAGAAGCCGATCTTTTATTAAACCAAACTATTAAAGGTAGAAAAGAAGTGGGCTTTTGGTTAAAGCAACATGGTATAAACCTTGCGCTATTGAAATTACAAAATCAAAGAGCTTGGGTTATATAACTTTTCATTTTTTCACTTGTTGTGCTTTTCTCACTCGCACCTCCTCCAGGTGCTTTGTGTATTGCAGTACGGTGCCATGTGGGGATTAGAACTTGGTCAAGCTTTGGTGGGATCTTCCTTGGACTAGCACAGACTGCATTGATGGCAAACTGAGGTCTCAGTGCAAATCCCAGGTGTTTCAGGGCTGGTTCATTCCTGCTCACCTGCTCTGACACTGCTTCCCACAGCCTGACGGAGCTGACCATCCTTTTTCTGTAGCTGTAAAGGAGCAGAGCACTGCACCTAGGATTTCCTCTTAAATCTTGGTCTGAGAGTTATCCCTTCATTTAATCTAAACCCGTTTATGCTACAGGCAGA
Source organism: Heteronetta atricapilla (assembly GCA_011075105.1). Classification (NCBI taxonomy): domain Eukaryota; kingdom Metazoa; phylum Chordata; class Aves; order Anseriformes; family Anatidae; genus Heteronetta; species Heteronetta atricapilla. Next base: position 16,589,369 of record CM021734.1, on the reverse strand, counting down.
AGTCAGGACAGACATTACTCACATGTAATGCTTTTGTGGTAAGGGGGAAATGCATAATCTAAAATGCAGCCAGATTGTTTTAGCAGGCATCTGTGATCTTTTCTGCATCCTGCACAGGGAAGCAGGGGAGTCAGACATCTTCAGCTGGTGCTATTACTGGTCCTGAATGTAGCAGTAGCTTCAGGGTAATTTTAGGACCCTCATACTTCCTAGGCAAAACAGACTTAAAAACTAGCAAGCTATTCATCTCCCCACTTACCCTAATTGTATATGTTATCAAATACAGTTACTATGGGTTATATTTTTCCTCTAAATGGAAGGGGGGCATTATCCCCTGTGTTCTCTTGGGTTTAATTATTGTTGTGGTTTTTCTTGTTAAAATTTCTGGTCCCCTGGGTATGTTGATTAGCTGAGTGTTGTCTGTTTGCTGTCAAAGCTCATCTTTTCACCTGCCTGTGGAAAAGATCCTTTTTATATACAAAGAATGAACTTGCCCTCATATGCTGCAGCTGCAAATCACAGACTGACCTGTCTTCAAAAAAAGCTACAAGGTCTTTACTCTTCCTTTAAAACCCTGCTCGCTGAAATGCAGGCCTTTTTTGAGCGAGATACTTGCGTGAGAAGAGGAAAACAGAGTGACAGTGGATGCAGAAGCTGAGGTTCTTGGCAAAAGTGGAGGAAATCTGATGGTACAAGTGCAGTTCTTCCATGTATGCATTGGTACTCAGTGCACTGAGGTATTGGCACTCACGTTACCACAAGAACTTTTTCCCCTGCAATTACACTTTTAGGAAAGCTGTAGGTGATACAAGTCAGCAATATTACACCTGTATCTCTCTTCCATTTAATTTTTTTGACAGATCATTCTGTTTTTCAAGTGATTTTGTCCTGATGTTTTAAATTCCTCCTCCTGTAGCAGCTCCAGGGGAGACAGAACTGAATGTGAAGGATGAACAAAGAGTGTGAAGGGCAGTAGGTGTTACCTTCGTCTCGCAAGGAGCTGGAAGAGAAGATTACACCTCTGTTTTGTTACAGAATAATTTTTACGTGCAACAGTGGCCTGTGTACTGGAGACTGAAACTGAAAACAGTAATGTTCTTTTACCATCTTCAATTTTTTTGTGTGTTAGACTTCTGTAAACAGAACAGACAGGAATAGAAGCTGTGGTGTCTGTCTGGTTGCTAAGCAGTGGTGTATTACTTTCTTATGGAAACACTGATAGTCATGATGGAGTGCTGATGATTAGCCTGCCCCCACCACCATTTCACCTGGTTGCTGTTTGGTTTGCTAGTCACTGCTTGTCCTCCTTGGAGGGATGGCTAGTACTAAGTAGCTTTTTTTTCCCCTCAAAGTTTGGGAGAAAAATTCAAGTCCTAGTCTGACACATACTTAAGCTGATCTGGCAGCCCCAAAAAGAATCCTACTTCACCCTGGAGTTTTGCTGTGACTGTATGGTCTAGTAGTGAATTGGTGAGAACTGATTCAGCTGAAAAATAACTTGTCCAAAGGGGAGAGAACAGTGTCTATGTGCCGCCCCCACCAATAACAACAGGAACTCCTGCTTCGCTCAAAGCACGTTGCACACTCTGGACTGAAACAATCTTTAAAAAAATAAATCATGTTCTATGTTCTCAGCCATACTTTGTCTCGTGCTACTGAATTTGCGGAATTATCTGACTCTTCCATGAGCGGAAACCCAGCAGCAAACACTGAAGAGTTTCCTGCCAGTTTCACAAACTGAATCAGCTGGTCAAGGTGTTTCATGAGCTCCAGAGGTGGTATGAGAAATGGGCTGGGGCTGTGCAGGTCAGTGCTGCAGAGAGGTGGAGAAGCAGAGGAGGAAGCAAGCTGTAAGTGGTTCGCAGAATTACCTCTCGCAGATGTGAGACAGCTTGTGCTGCTGCAATACAGAGGATGATACAGCTTCGTGAGTGAGTATACAGGGAGCCAGGACAGGGCCTTTTTTTCTTCATCATCGATGACAGCTTAAATGCAAGTCAAACTACCACTTTTCATCCATCATGCTGCTGATAGATCATCGTCCTAGCGCAAACTTTATCCATAAAGTCACAGGGCCAGCCCAGTAAATGCTTTGCAATACTCAGTAATCTTGGAGATTGTGGACAGGAATGATTACTTTTCTTTTGTCTTTTTTTTTTTTTAAAGTATTTTAGAAGGTTCAGAATCTGGAATGGGTAGGGACAGGAAGAGAATCTGCGCTCGTTCTTTGCCAATAGGTCTTCAGTATTCCATAGTGTTTTAAAAACATGCTGTGTTAAAAAGGAGGGGGAGAAAAAAGGCTTTTCTTTGCTGCCTGCTATAGTATAAATCTAATACTTTTCCTTCCATTTCTTTGGAAATAAGCCTTGGAAGAAAATATAAAACATATCACTGCTACTTAAAAGGTTAAAATAAGCACCTTACTCTTGACCTTTTGATATACCACAGAAATCAAAAAATGACCTGAGTCCATTAAATAGATTGCTTATTTTAATTCTTAATCTCATTATTTGCATAGTTAAACAATTTTCAATTTTCAACTTGTGTTTCTATACAACAGGAACATTTATTTCATGGTAAACTTTGATGTAATGTGCGTGCATTTTGCATCTCCTTTGATATTTCTTCTTGTCCCTTTGCAAGGCCTTTGGCAAATGACTGGCATCCTTCGTACCTTATTTTTTTTTTTATGGATTTACTTCTATCACTGCTCAGAGCCATGCAGAAACTGAAATGGATTCCTTGTTTGCCGTCAATGTACTTCTTTATTTTTAATAGCTTTTCCATACAAAGTCCAGCTATCCAGTAGCAACATATAATTAGAACTACTCTGGTTGTGCGAGTGTATTTGTGTTCATGTGATACCGTTTCTTTTACCCTTCCTTTTTAGTCTGTAAGAGGTGATCAAAGATATTTCCCAAATGTTTGACATGCTATTCATGCGTATCCTTAGCTCAAGTGGAAAGGGATGTGTGTATGCTGCAGCAGATAGCTCCATCTCCTCAGACAGAGGAGACAACAGAAATAATTTTGCACCCTCTGTTCACTTACAAATCTTCAATATAGCCATTTAAGTCATTTGAAATGTGCTTATACTTTGCAATGCTCAAATATGTTTTTGGTTGTTGACAATATTCAGTGTTTTCTGTCGGTTTTCCTTGAAGTGATGACTAGGAACTATGTGATGAATTTTACAGTGCTTCTAAATGCTTACATTTGTACGATTGGCTTCACTGGTTGCCTTAACTATCGTACCTCTTCACAGAGCTCTCCTTTCTCATTCACACTGGACCTTAAGAGAATTTTTATTCTAATCGGTTTTATTCTCAAAATTGAGACATGAGAACGTAAAATACACAACCTAGTGAGGGAAGCATTAAAATACATTGTAAAATGCTCCCTTTCCACCTGCTTCTGTAATGAAAAGTCATCTTAAAGCGTGGACCGAATTTTCTTTCCTTTTCCTCCCCAGTTACAAAATAATGCCTGAAATAGAGAGATTAGCTGCTATTTGCTGTCCTCCCTCCAGCTTTAGATAACCTTCATGGCTTTGAAGTTAACCCCAGGTTATCCAACAGAAAAAAAAACCACAAGTTTTTGGTACTCTATGTGCTTTTATTCTTGATTGGCTAGGTTTGTTTAGGCTTCAGCTGCTGTGATCAGCTTTGGAGTTCAGTGGAATATATGAAGTGTGATACATCAAACTATCTATAAAATAACCTCTCTATGGAGAAAAAAGGCATTTCTGAAAGCTTTTTTTCGTCTGGTGGTGGTCTTTAGAAGAATGTTTGAGGTTTGGAGAATAGAAATCATGAAGATTTTATATTAAAAAAAAAAAAGACATATCCAGTTACATTAATGTATGGCTGTGTGCATCTTAAAAGCCTGGTGAAAGCTGATTACCAAAATTCAAGGGCTGTTCTGTTAAACAAAGTGATGACATTTGAAGCTGAGTGAAAGCAACTGGAGTAGTTCTCCTGCTGGTGGTCCTGCCTTCGTTGGGCACCCACTAAAGGACTACCCTTCGTGCTCCTGCAAACGAGCTCCAGAACATGTGGGAAAAATTAGAGGATGTTTCTTTTTTCACTGCCAAGGTGAAGGGATGACCAAAACCTGTACAAATGGTTGTTGGAAATGCCTAAATGCATAGCAATGCAAGCAATTAATCTGATCTCAAATTTACATACAGTTCAATTTGTGTATCAGCATAAGTGTGTTTAGTTTGAGATTCATACAGTTCCTGTAATGCTAGTGATTTTTTATTTTTTTAGGAACTGCATTTTCTTGTGACTCACTGAATGTTCTCCAGACTACTTCGCTGACCTTTCAGGCTTCTTTCTTGTCTTATGCTTTTTGTTAATTTTTTTGGTTGTTTTCTCTCTGGTTGTTTCTGTGCTGTGTTAAATCAGCCTCTGAAGAACGAATACCAAGCCCTTGCATTCTGCATCGGAATGTTGGGAAGATAAAAGAAGGATCAGTTTATTTGTTTTGTGAACAATTTCACTTGGTTTATTGTCTTCCTCTGTTTTCCACTTATGTTATACTTGTGCTCTTGAGGACACATGAGATAAGAACAATTCATCTATTTTAACAGTATCCTGGTTATAAACTGAAAAAAAATTACAATTCAAAATATTAATTTGTCTTAGGCTCAAACACTGAGAACTGTCTGCCTGTCAAGATACAAAAGTTACACAAATGTATAAAATTAATTCTTTAATTAAGACTGTTATTTTGCTTCTGGGGTCTCTTTATAATGTGATGCCTTTGTTCTTTTTCAATAGCTGAAGGAGATAGATGCCAAAAAGATTGTCAGAGCAATGTTGTCTTACGTGTGGCCCAAAGACAGACCAGACCTGCGAGCCAGAGTAGCCATATCTCTGGGGTTCTTGGCAAGTGCAAAGGTAAGAACAGATCTTTCCTTGTGTTGTAATACTTATGCTCTTGCTTGCGACAAAATTAGTGTTTGTTCGCTCTCAGAAGGACGTAGGCATACAAAAGCTTTCTGCAGATCAGTGGAGGATATAATTCCAATTTTGTGCAATCCTTGTAGAAATAATTTAGAAGAGCAAACGTTAACTTTGTGCAAAAAATGTTTGGCTTTTGGAAAAAACAAACAAATATTTGATTAAAAAATAGTGGCAGTAAATGTTGTGCCTGTCATTGAAACGTAGGGCTCAACTGTCTTTCCTCTGAATGGCAATTTTTACCACAGCTAATATTCGTATCTTGCTGGGATAAGCTAAAGTAGGTGCTACTTAGCAATGAGTTTTAGCACTTACGGAAGTACAACGAAACTAGCTTATCAGCTTTCGGCAATACGGCCGCGTTATGAAAGGAAAGCGAAGAAACACTGTTATCACCTCCGTGGCTGAAGTTTACTGGGAAGAGAATTGTGCTCATTTATTTGAGCTGACGAGGAAGAGCCAATCTTTTGGTGTACAGCTCTTTCTTGCAGAGGCAATCTGTCAGGTGGTAGCTGGTACTGTATCCAGTAGATACTTGTTTGTGCTGCTGTTCAGGAAAGTTGCTGATAATGCAGATGAAAACATGTACAAAAAGGCAATATTCTGCAAGTAATATTCCACTTTTTTTTTGTATGCCTGTATAAAATATTACAGCGATGTTTTTGATTGCAGTTGAAACCTATCTGGGAAGCTGTCTGCTCAAAACGCAGATGCTCAGAGTGTTTTGCTTTATGTGCTGTGTGGTTACCCTCACAGTACTATTTAACTTGATTATATGGTTGGTTTGTTGGTGTTTTGTGATCTCCTTTTAAGTACACCCCGCTTACCAGATGTATGTGAAAATTCTCTTAACTGAGTTTTTTTTTAAAGCTTCTTACCAGTATTACAGATCGTAATCTGAAGGCAACTTTGAAGGAAGCTTGAAGTATTCTTTTTCTCTCTTCTTAGCCCCATTCCTAATTAGTAGGATTATTTGAATGTGACAGTGAATGTGAATCCAGAATCTGATCCTGCATGTGGCACCGCTGTACCTGTTTTTAGGAAATCTAATAATGTTCCAGGCAGCTTTTCGGGTGCTAATGAAAATCGATGCCCAGGATGCATGACTCTTGCAAATAGCTATTAGGGACTCCTGTTAAGCATCCGTCTGTACCAGGGTGTGCTAATACACAGTGTCACCTGAGACATCTAGAGAAGCCTGGTTTGCTTGAGCGCTGGCATGGGATTTCCCCTCTTGATTTTTTTAATGAATCCTGCTTTCTCACATAGTCTGAGACGTTAATAATGTTGCTAAAGCTTATTTCACTGCAGTAACTTCCTTTGTAGCAGTGGTGGCACTTTTTATTCTCAGTCACAGAAGTCTCCTTGTAGGTACTTAGTACCTGGTAAGCAGCCAGTTAAGGTTTTCTGTTTCTTCAGATTTTGAAATAATTGTTCTGTGGAGTTTCTTGTAGTAATGCTTCCCTCACTGGAGAGGTTAGTTAGGCATTTTAGCCTTTTTTGGTTCCTAGCCTGGTACTACAGGTGCTCAGAACACCAGCTAGGGCATTTGGTATACAACTGAAATTCTCTGCTGGGAGAGCTGCATGTTTTTCCCAGTCCCATGTCAGAAAATCAGGCATTGAATTGCTCTTTGGGGAAGAAACTGCATGTTTGGATCTCTCTTAAGAGTTCAGTTTCCTACTTCAAATATAGCCTGGAAGCCCTGGTGCACAAAGCAGCTTCCCAGAAGGAGGCAGCAGAAAACCTGTTGAGCTTATTCAGGTTTTAGGAGATGCCAGTTAAAACAGAAGTGTTTTGTGAGAATGTTTTCTTGAGGGGCAAACAAGAATTTCATTGGGAAAATATACAATGAGCTCTCTACAGATGTGTATTGTAACAGGCTGACGTGAAAATTTTCATGGATGTCTTCTAGCAATCCTTTACTAACATTCTTTGTTTTGTGGTTTTCTATCATAGCAAAGCTTTATTAGATCTCAAAGATAAAATAACTGCAATCTAACCTGTTATTCCTCATCACCTGAGCTATGTCCACTCTTCGTTTTGGGGTAAATTTTCTTAAACTGCTCCGTATTTTACACACGCTAAGTATGCACGTAGTTATTGTGGCATGAGTGACATGCGGTAGATTGGTACGGAGCTGTAGTAAGTCTGTCACATCTCTGAGCCCTGAACCTGTTCTACGTCCGGAGTGAGCTAGAGGTCACTTTGTCCTACAGGAAATGAAATACAAATCAGTTTACCTGTAACTTGCCTGGACCGTGAATAAACCTGTACACATTCCTTCTTGTCCGATTTGGGGAGCCTTTGTTCTGGCTGCTTGTGAGGTTAATTACGATGTACTTGATAGACCACACAAGCAGTTAGTTAGAGTTTTGCTGCTATTCAGTTGTCAACGCAAGAATGCCAGCGTATCTTTCTCCTCGCTGCGGTCCTGGCCTGCTTTCTTTGTTCACTATGAACTTGTCTGCATCTGAAGGGTTTCTGTCCTTAGAATGCAGTTGGTATAAAGGCTGCTTGTTCTTAGGGCTTTTGCACAGAGAACTGTATGGTCATGATGCCTGCTACTCGTCACCTTTCACCGTAAGAAATGCTTTTGTAAGCCTTTTGGTCAATTACTTTTGAGTTACTCAAAGGAGTTTGGGGGTTTTATAGCTATATATGAAGTTGAGTTTCCTGTTAAAAAGAAAAGATCCAAACAGCAGCTCTCTGAGACAGAGGCTGTAGTGTGGCTTCAATTTTCTTGTTAGAAAATGCCAGAGAAACCACGGAGGGGAGGTGGTTTATGAAATCCTCAGCCACAGGAAAAATTCTGGGAGTTCACACTGCGTTTAATTCGGTCTTGCTTAACCACAAAACACAAGCTGGAGAACCTACCTCCTTTTCCTGCTGCTTGTGAAATAATTTGTCTCATTTCTTATCTCTTTCAGTCTTCCAGTTCAGTAAAACTCAATTTCAAAACAAAAGCTGAGTGTGTGTGCAGCTACTGAAGAGCCTGCAGTTATAATCTGTCTTGACTCCTTTAGCGGGGCCCAGTTGCCTGTCATTAAACAAGTTATTGTGATTTTTGGTTCCTTTTTGTCTACACATAACTGCTAGTAGTATTGTCAGCCTTCAAAGTGAGCTGTTTGTATAGCTTTTTATGACTGTGAGCTGACAGAATGAAGTCTGCTCCAGGGCTAGTAAGGTCTTTTTTTTTCCTTTGGAAGACTGGTTATATTATGACAGGCTTTAAATTTTTATCTTAAATATTTATTGCCTATCTAGACTTGTGTGATCTGAAAGTTGCAACAGGAAGACAGGTGAGAGGCATGCACAAGGCATTATGTTTTCAGACGCATAGATTAGCTTGCACAGTTCTGTATGCTTTTAATTTTCCCACGTTCCCGCTCTTTTTTTGTCTTCTCTTCTGGGATGTGTAATAAACCCTTTTCTTCCCTTTTTCTTTTGTGGCACAAGAAGAAAAAATGCTCTGGCTCCTGAGGAGCTCGATTAAACATGTGAATATGACAAAATCTTGTCGCTTCTGTGAGTCTGCAATGTTTTTTGGCCTCTCAGTCACAGAACAAGTATGTGTTATAAGCCAGAGAAATCTTTCAGACTATCTGCATTTCTACCGACTGCTAGTTCTGTAAGTTTCAGGAGAGTAAATTTCTTGGCTAAATCGACCAGGATTGTACTGTATCTTTGCATACAGACAAAATTTAATGATACCTATCACATCACTTACAGTAAGTATATATGGTCTTTGTTTGAGCCCTTTTGGTGATTACGTGGAATTAGATAATTGCAGTAAACCTTACAGACTGTTAGGCTTTTTAGCAAGTTTCAAGTGAAAAGTGTTTCTAGATTTTAATTGGTTTTTCTTCTACTGAAGAACTTGTTTCAGATCATCAGTGAATTCAGAGAAGGCACAAAATTAGATGGGCATTCCCTCTCTTTTGGACCACATTTTCTAGCTGTTGTTAGCAATCGTACCTCTGTAAGGGATGGAGTTCTCAGTTCATACTGCCGCAAATAGAGTTGTTGGATTTATACTTTTGTATTGGCCCAGAGGTAACGGTCAACGGTTTTCATTGAATTATTGTCAAAAGAAGAGTTCACTGTAGACCAGTTTTATCATGTTGGGGCTCAGCCTGTCACTCATTCATCATCTTTATTAAACAAGAAATACTGGGAAAAACAAAAGGAAAGACTGTTTGCCCTAAAAATAGTGCAGTCCCATAAGTGAATAGAGATGTTGATGCTTTATCAGCTTAAAACAGTGCGGTCATTTAAAACATTAAAATGTTTAAACTCATTGAAGCGTGATGTATTGCACTGTATGGTGCTGTTAATTGGGGACCATTGAATTGGGATGACTTCATGGGTGCCGTATTTGATATCCTGTAAATTCAGGCAGGGATTAGCTATTAATTCAAAATTATAAATAGAAAATGTACAAATTTATTTTAAAATGGTCTTTTTAATGGGAATTGTTATCAGCCTTTCAGGCATTAGGGAGAGGAGGGAAACCCATATAGATACACTGTCGAAGATGATTGGTTTGCGCGGTAGCTTCGCACAGTACCTAGGTGTGCTTAAAGCTTGATGCTCTGTGCCAGCTAGCCACAAAAAAGGTAGCTGGAGTTTGTGCAGAAGGCTAAAATTTTGTTTCCATTAATGTGAACGTGATCTCATGGATGTTACAAATTGAGTAGGAAAGGCCTGTTTCTAATAAAGGTCTCTCATCTCTCTTGCTATAAACTTTGTAAGATTCTTTTTTCTTCTTCCTATGACTAGAAGGCAGCAGGCTGCGTTGATTGCTAATGAAATGCAATACTGGGCTGTCTATTATTCAGACTTTACCCTCCAAGAGTCAGAACAACTATAACCTGAGACCAGGCTTTAAATTACATTTAATGCTCTGCTGGGTGGAATTATATTGATGTGAAAGAAGATGTTTCTGCAGAGTTGTAGGCTGTTACCAGTTAAACTAATTGGGAGTGGAAAACTGCAGTTTAAAGAATATATCTTTTTTTTTTTAATGGACTTTAAGATATATCTGTAGTTCTATTTCTAAACTACCTGTAGCGTAGCACAGTTTACTGAAGAGTAAAATCCCTGCAGAGGGATTTGTAAGAATCTGCAGCAAATCAAGACGATCTGCATTACAATGCGCTTATTTTCCACTGAGTAGTCTCTCCCAGGAAAACCTGCGCTCTGTCATGTTGGTCATCTCTATCATGCAAACGGTAGTATATTCTTCTTCATTAAGAACAAAATGCCACCAAAAATTGAGTTTCAGGAACTCTGAAAGGAACAATAGGCTTTTGTTGTGTTTGTTTTTTTCATTTTACTATGGAAAGGCAGGGGGGTGGTGGTGGTGTTTGGATTCCAGTGTCATAAAGATGGAAAATCTCCATTAATAGCATCCTCAGTTCTTTGTAGGGCTTCACGCTTAACATTTAAGCACATTATAACAGTAACCTGTTATTCTGTTGTATAACTGAAGTTATCAGTTGTCATTGTATACTGCTGCTTTGATAGTATTTGTTAAATCTGACTTCTTTAATGGAGATCTTCAATACTCTCTAGTCTCTTAAGGAGCCATTGGTGAGTGACACTCAGGCTTGCACTAGATAAATTTCAGAACAGTGTATTTGAAATAGGACCTGATCTTTCAGCTGTTTTCTTTTTTCAACCACAAACCAAGCAGGAATGATCTCACCTAGATGCTACTATGTCATTTGCCTCCTCTCAGGAGCTGTATAGAGTATGCTGTACTTTAGTTGTTCTTTTTTCCATTTTCTGTACTTTTTTTCTGCTTAGTGTATTTCAGAGAGAAGAGAGAGAAGGGAGGAAGAGAAAGGATTCCTTCCCATTTGCATTTGAAACTCTTGCCTTAATCAGAGTTTAAAAAATAAACGGATTCAATAAATTAGCTTTTTTTTCTTTAATCCTTTAGTATAAATAAGTATTTTCCCCAAACTCTTTTAGTTAAGTACTTGCATTCCACTACTGACAATAGTTCTTAACACTGAGAATATTTGGTTCTGAGATAGTTCTTATAATTACTAGAAATTTTATCTTCCAGCTTGATTTTGGACTGAATTTATAAAAGACTTTACCACTCTTTTCATTTGAAGCCTAGTTTTCTCTAGTTAATTTAAAGTTTTTTACTGGACTTTTAGCTCTGACTGATGTCCCTAAAAACAGTTGAGATCTAAGTGGGTATGCAAAACATTTGGTGGAGAGAACTGAAATATCTTTGTCAATCTGCTTTGGGTTTTGTTTTCTTATCACGTGAAATAATTTGTCATCTGCTGTGTTTTTTTTTCTAAATAATTACCAAAAAAAACCCCAAACACACTAAAAAACCACAGCCTTACGCGAGGTCAATTGATGGTAAAGTATTTTAACATCTGCCATGATTTGAAGTCTTAAAATTCTTGTTCAACTGCTAAGAAACTTGCATATCTTATTTTTGAAACCTGAGAAGCAGTTTGGATGAATGAATTCTGTTAATTAAGTGTAGCAGCATTTTTTATTATTGGTATAAATGAGTGGTGCAATAATGAAATATTAACAAGACTTAAGATTTTATACTTTCTTGATGACTTTCGCTATTTTCTTATGCTACAATTGTATGAGGGCAAATAAAAGCAATCCTGAAGTCGATCTGTTTAGGTATTTAGCTGTCTTGTTTCTCACGGCAGACACCACTGCTGGAGGAAATGCAGTTGGGTTGTGGTGCTCTTACAAAAATACGTAGCGACATTGCACGTGTTGGGGTGGATATAATTGTTTGAAAGCTCGTGGTAAAGCAATTCATAACATCTTGTAGGCTATGGAGTCTTTTGTGCCACTGTTGGGGTTAGTGGAGTTGTTAGGATTGAGGTAGATACCAAGTGAATGTTTATAGTGATGTTGCAAATGGAAAGCATTGTTTAAATATTGAGGCAATATAAGAAGAGACAAAGGGGGGATTAACTGCTTTCCTTGGATTTCACTGGAGCTTTGCTCTAATGTATCTTGGTTGGCCCAGAGTTAGCAGTGCATGGGTGGCTTGGTTTTTGAGTACTAGTACTTGTTTTTACCAAGTGGTGCTGCACAGAGCAAGCACCCTGTAATGACAGCATAGTTTAATGGTACTGAGGATGAATCATGCAGGGTCTGCTCCTTGATTCATTTCCCCATCTTGTCACCGCTGTAATGAGCGCACTGCCTTGGTAAAGAGTGCTGTTGTAGTTTGTTTAGGGTAGAAGTTGATCTTGTGTGTGTGGAACACAAGTCTTTAAAAACTTAATAGCGTGGAGAATATTCTACTTGAAATCGAGAGCCATCCCGCCAGCACTAAGTGGTTAAGAACCAAATGTAACGGTGCAGCTATTTCAGCAAATACTCATTCGGCATAGATATGTTTCAGTGCATAATTGGTGTTCTTTTGCTTTTAGGCCATGAATATACTGGTTCCTTTCATGTTCAAATACGCAGTGGACAACCTCAACCAGATATCAGGAAACATGCTGAACCTGAGTGATGCACCAAATACTGTCGCAACTGTGGCAACTGCTGTTCTCATCGGCTGTAAGTGGGATTCCCAAATCTGTTGGCAGGTGTTAACTTCCTTCAGCAAGGTAGAGGGATAGCACAGCTTCCCACCTTTACACCGCCAAGCATCTGGAACAGTTATTCTGGAGTGCCTTCTGTGTTGACCTCTTATTTCCAATGTTCTGTGACCTTGCTTCTGATGTTCCAGGTTTTTTAAAAAAAAAAAAGTTACAGAAACAATTGTTGATTGTAAATCCTAACCTTTGTTATATCCAGCTGAAAAGAAAACTGATTTAAAATACACAGGCAATGGTTTAGAAATGAAAAATAGCATAAAGTTTTGAACCAATTACGTATAAATTAGCTTTGAAGTAAGAATGTTGAAAATATGTAAAGAATTAGTCTAACATTATCTTTTCATGCATAAAGGGAATTTGTAAAAAATAATTTTCATCTTGTAAATTTTTCATCTTTTTTAGATGGCATCTCAAGAGCTGGGGCGGCATTGTTTAATGAAGCTAGAAATGCAGTATTTGGGAAAGTAGCACAAAATTCAATCAGAAGGATAGCAAAAAATGTGTTTTTGCATCTTCATAACCTGGATTTAGCATTCCATCTAAGTAGGCAAACCGGAGCTCTGTCAAAAACCATTGATAGAGGAACGAGAGGTATCAGCTTTGTTCTTAGTGCACTAGTATTTAATCTGGGACCTACCATGTTTGAAGTGGCACTGGTCAGTGGAATTCTGGTAAGTGTTCACTCTGTTCGTGACTTGGAATTGTTGTCTTTAGGATTAAAAGACTGATTTACCAAGTCTGCAAAGTATTAAGAAAAATGAATTGAATTGAATTTACGTGTTGGTTGTAAAAGAGGCTGTAAAGGAGAGCAATTTACACTTTTCAAATATTAGTTGTTTAAATCTCCTTATCTGGAATTATTTCCGCGCTCAATGCCTGCCTCTAGCCAATAATGTTTATGTGGAGAGTTTTTAATGTTCTTCTAGAGAATTGTTGAAAAAATGAAATCAGAAAAGTAAACTGAGCACAAAAGTGTCAAAGGTATCTGGGCACGTACTGAGAAGGCATGATATAAATGTCCAGAAATGTTACAAACTGATGTGTTGAGAGTAGGGGAGGGAGTGATTATTGGCTCCCTTGTGAATACTGATCTTTTCTTCTCTGTAATTTAAAATGGAAAGTTTTCTTCTGGAAAACAGACTTCTCTTTGCAGGTTTATAAGCTTGATGAGGTCAATTTTAAACTTTGTTACAAATCACACCTACTGTCTTTTAAATCAGGGTGTTTGGATATTTGTATGCTAAAATCTAGGTGTTGGTTGTACAGTTTTAAGCCAAATTAGAAGTAAGAATCTTGGTTTGTTTATTGTCTTCTTTTCGAAGCACTTCAATGTGACAATAAGTTAAAAAAAACCTGATGATATTTGGTTAAATTTATATAACCTTTAAAATTGCAAATTTAGCTGGCTAACAGCCAGCCTGCCTGATTTTTTTTTTCCTGTGGCTTTCCTCTCTCCTGATAAACTCTGAAGCAGAGAAAACACTTCATAAATTGTTTTCAAGGCCACTTATTTCTTCTCCTGTCTTCAGCTTTCTATCAGTGTACCGAAAGAGCTTGTAAACAGATATTTACATGCGCAAACACCAACAACACTTATGTCTTATAATGGCAAAAATAACTTTCCAGTATCTTGTTATACATTAGCTCTTGTTTGTCTCCTTTTTTCTTAACCTATGCTCTTTTCCTGGCTACTTCCAAGTTTATAGCTGTGGTTCAGAGCAGGGACTGCGGGGAGGGATCTTCAGAGTTCTTGTGTCTGGGACTGAGATATCAAAATTTGAGACTCAGTGGAAAAAAAAATTCTAAATTAATTAAAAGTATTTAATTTTTTAAAAATGAGTTGTCATAATTTTTATCTTCTAGTACTACAAATGTGGTGCGGAGTTTGCATTAGTAACCCTGGGGACGCTGGGAGCATATGCAGCATTCACAATAGGAATTACACAGTGGAGGTGAGCCATCCCCTCAGATTCGTCAGAGTGCTTAGTGCTGCTCAGCCTGAACTTTTAACTGTATTAAGCCTTCATTTTTTAGGACTAAGTTTCGAATAGAAATGAACAAAGCAGATAATGATGCAGGTAATGCTGCAATTGATTCGCTACTGAATTATGAGACTGTGAAGGTAAGAGAGATCTGTCCTTTGTCTTATTTCCATCAGCCTAAGTAAAATGAGTCACAAGATTATTTTTGTAGGGCTACATATTTGGAGCATTAATGCATTTTTAACAAAACATTCATTTGAAGAGTGCTATGTGATACTGGCAGAGTAGCATAGCAGTTGTTATCAGGGCTCAAAAAGCTATTTGCTGCTGAAGACTAAGAAGTTTTTTATGACTGAATTTTCTTGACCATCAGTTTCTGCAAACTATAAACTTAGTCTTATGCGCGTTTCCAAAAATTTTCTTCTGAATGTCAGCCTGCGGCCTACAGTCTTCTCAACTGACCGCGCATACTGTTTTCTTCACTGTTACTTTTTGTAGCACTCTATTGCAAGTTTGGTATGAAAGATCAGGTCTCTATTGAGTTTTTTACTGCTGCTCTGAACAGTTCCTGTGCAGGTCTCAAATTGAGCATGCTCATGTTGATATTATGCTTCTATTAATTGGAGAGCTAGAACTGGAAAGAAGAAAGAGATTGTATAAGAGCTGCTGTTCTCGAGACTTTGCCATCATTGCAGTAACAAGGATGCTCTAGTACCTGGAGAACAGAAACTTCTCTTCTTTTTAATAGCAGCTGGTGTTTGGCTTGGATATTAACCATGTAGAAGCTCTCTGAGAGACCGTGTTAGTAGAATATGAGGGTGGCAGGGATCTCTGTATTGTCTCCTTTCTCAGTGCAGGGTGTGCTGGATTTTCTCATTTGTAGTGTGACCTTAGCTCATAAAGGTTTTGTGCACTAATCTTTTTATCTTTCTTTCACTGTAGTTAAAATTGTTGTAGGGGGGCAGGAGGTGTCTGTGCATGTGGTATGCTTATGCTGAATTTTGTAACTAGTGAGAAACGCAGTCTGGTATGATCGAGAATGTCTCATTTATTGTTTTTGTGTCTATTGTAGTATTTCAATAATGAGAAATATGAGGCCCAACGGTATGACGGATTCTTGAAGACATATGAAAATGCTTCTCTGAAGACTACCTCTACTTTAGCTCTCCTCAACTTTGGACAGAGCGCTATATTTAGCGTTGGTTTAACAGCCATCATGGTGCTTGCTAGCCAGGGCATTGTTGCAGGTAACTGATCTGTCTATAAGCTCAAATTGATTCTCCTTTACCTTAATCCATACTAGAGGTGTTAATTAACTTGTGGTTGATGTGATAGTTCATTTTAAAACTGTGTTTTCCTGAGAGTATTGGAGTTCCTGGAGCATTATTAGTTCCATGGTAAATATAGCAGTAACTACTGCGCTTTTGCTAAAGACATTTTAAAAGTTTAGCAGTTAGAGAAAGTTCCTAAGAAAATGAATCTTAAGCAAGTTTCTGCTGATAGATTTTGGAAGGAACTTCTATGAGTATGAATGCTTCTTTGGGGGGAAAGTTTTTAATTTCTACAAGGGTCCTTTCATTTTACCCTTCTTCCTTCCCATGTTGGCAAGAACCAGAACTTTTTCCCCAGTGTATACATAAATGTAGTTTTGTTAGCAGTGTCCTTCACAGTCCTTAGATTAATAAAGGTGCCTTATTAAACGATTTTGGTTCCATGTGCTAGAGTTTTTCTACCTATATTGGTCTAATTCACTGCATAGAGGAAAACTTGCTTGTTTAGGAGGATGCAGTACAAGCTTCAAATATTGTAGATGACTGCATTATCAGAATGAGGCTCAGCTAAAGGATCGCGTGATTTTAGAGTAAAAACGATGCGTTGAACACTCAGCATCCAGATGTGTTTGTAGGGTAGACCTTTGCATCATGCTGTCTATCTTGTGTCTGCTCTGATTTTTAAGAGATGCCAGGAAAGGGAAAAGCTCCACTGTGAATGGGTAAGTCAGTAAGTGCAGCTTATGTCTATCTTTCAGAAAATTTAGAACAGCCTTTAAGCAGGAGGGTAGAAGTGTGGCTTTAAATCACCTCTGGGTCTGTTCAGTTGAACTGGTGTGACTGTTAAACTTTAGCTAGTGCTTATCCTTAATATCCTAAATTACCCTGCCCATGTGAGGCCTCACTTGGAGTACTGCATCCAGGTGTGGGGCCCGCAGCACAAGAAGGATGTAGGTCTGTTAGAGCAGGTCCAGAGGAGGGCCATGAAGTTGATCAGAGGGCTAGAGCACTTCTGTAAAAGAAGGCTGAAAGAGGTGGGGATGTTCAGCCTGGAGAAGAGAAGGATCTGGGGAGACCTCATTGCATCTTTTCAGGATTTAAAAGGGGCTTATAAAAGGGATGGAGAGCAACTTTTTACTTGGGCAGATAAAGACAGGACAAGGGGTAATTGTTTAAACTAAAAGAGGGGAGATTTAGATTAGAGGTTAGGAGCAAATTATTTACTCTGAGGGCAGTGAGGCACTGGAACAGGTTGTCCAGAGAAGTTGCGGATGCCCCATTCCTGAAGATGTTCAAGATCAGGTTGGATAGAGGCCCTGGGCAACCTGATCCTAGTGGGGGAGGTGTCATTGCCCATGGAAGGGGTTGGAATCAGATGATCTTTTAAGGTCCCTTCTAACCTAAATGATTCCACGATTCTTCCTTGATCAATGTATTTGATGTTAAGTTGCCCAGAGGTTTTCACATGGTGCTTTAGCAGCTCCGTTGTATATGGTAATAAAGTCCTCTCTTGATCATTTGATTTCTTGATGAAATTCCATAGTTTGGTTTCGTCTGCAGTTTTGCTTTAGCTTCAAAATGACCGTATTTCCTGATTGCTTGCTTTTACGCATTAGTTCCTCCCTTCCTTGTGCTTTTAACTTACATAAGGCTGTTTCTCACCATGGAATTTACAACTTCATAATCTGATATTTTTTTGTGAATTTCCTGAAATGCTGCTGGTCTTACTTTCCAGGTGCTATTTTAGCTTTTCTGGTGAAATTCACACCAACATTGCCACTTGTTTCAGACACCTTTCTATGTCAAATCTCATCCAGTAGGAACGTATACGTTGACTATTTAGACATCTGGTTTTAGAAATGTGATATGAGAAACTAGATTATTTTTAAAAGCTGTTTTGTTGCTTCCTAACAAGACAGCCCTTCAGGCCTCCTTATTCTCTCTCATCTGTCTTGTCTTAAGGCAGCCTGTCTGTTGGAGATCTCGTAATGGTGAATGGATTGCTGTTTCAACTTTCTCTTCCCCTGAACTTCCTGGGAACAGTGTACAGAGAGACAAGACAAGCACTTATAGATATGAATACACTGTTTACGCTTCTCAGTGTAGATACCAAAATCAAAGTAAGTAGTAACTTATTTTCCTTTAAAGTCTGGGGTTTCGTAATAGGGGTGTTCCCGAGCAGTGCTATCACTTCACCATGTTTGTTACCTTCCAGGTGTAGTTTCTGTTCAAGAAAGATGTTGCAGAAGGATTTTGTCCTGCATCTTCTCTAAGTGCAGTTAGTGCAATAGCAGCTGTTTTTTTCTTGCAGAACCTTTTAGTGACAGCAAAAGTTGCTTCATGGAAGCTGTGTTTGTATTGAGATGTTTTTAATTTAAGTATCTATGCATTGTGCTTTTATTTTTATTTGTAATTAATGATGCAGAATTTATTACTGCAGAAGAAGTTGTGAAGCAGAGTGTTTACAACAGAATTTTTACCTTCTTTGAGGAAAAGGAGGAACAACCCAATTTTACTTGTATGGCTGATTATAATTATTTTCAACATATCCAAGCTAGAGTGTCTATTTGCCTTTTTCTGAGCTAGGAAATGGACTGTTTAGCTTGTTGAACTGCTTGAGTTACTTTCTGGGCAGCATGTAAAGTGGCACTCTTCTTTTAATAGGACAAAGAACTGGCTCCACCCCTGCAGATCACACCACAGACTGCTGCCATCGCCTTTGATAATGTGCATTTTGAATACCTTGAGGGGCAGAAAGTCCTTGCTGGCGTGTCTTTTGAAGTCCCTGCAGGAAAGAAAGTGGCCATTGTAGGAGGTAGTGGGTCAGGGTGGGTAAATGGACTAAATCCAAAATTCTGCATCATTGATTGGCGTTTTTTAGATGTTTGTTCTTCATTGGATGATTGTTCTTGTTTGTGACATCAGTGTTTGGAGATCGCAAATGATGAACTAGGAATGTAACATTAGCTCCAATCCATTTCAATTTCAGGAAAAGCACAATTGTGAGATTGTTGTTTCGTTTCTATGAACCTCAGAAAGGAAATATTTATGTTGCTGGCCAGAACATACAAGATGTCAGTTTGGAAAGTCTGAGAAAGGCAATAGGAGTTGTACCTCAGGTATAACATGTTTCATTCTCCCCACGTAATCTGTAATAATGGTAATTCTAAGAATGTCCTAATTCAGTGGTGGTGTCTATTTCCTTTGAAAGTCACTGTGCTTTTTTTTTTCTGGATATATTACAAAGTTTTTATGTGTGTCGTTACATGGACCCAATTTCACAAATGTGTTTAAGCCTCTTAAAGCTGGAGGCAGATTCTCATGAACTGATGTACTTGTATACTCGATTACCACCTATGATGAGTTAGCAAAGTGGTGGAAGTATGCATGATATACTTAAGACACAATGAAAAGTGCCCATTTTGGGGAAATAAAATTTCCCGTAATACTTTTACCTTTGGGCTTTGTGGAAAAATGCAAAGTATTTATTTTTTCGTGGACTGGGGACAGGATTTTCTGTTCAGTTTCTTGTTTCAAATGTTTTTCCGTGAATGCAGGATGCTGTTCTGTTCCATAACACCATCTATTACAATCTGCTCTATGGCAATATCAGCGCAACACCAGAAGAGGTGTACGCCGTAGCAAAGTTGGCAGGAATCCACGATGCTATTCTCCGAATGCCTAATGGTTACAACACCCAAGTTGGTGAACGAGGCCTCAAGCTCTCAGGTAGGCCCCGAAGTACACACGCTCATTTGTACCCCTTCTGCCACCTCCAAGTTCAATGCATAATTTATTCCTCAGGCTTGCTTTTTGCTCATTTACATTATAATATAAATGTAGGGCTGAATATTGATACAAAAAACTAAAGTTTGGACAACTGTAGTCTTAAAAATACTCGAAGGAATGTGTTTTCAAGGGATAGTTTTAAATGATTAATATGTAAGCATGTAGATGCGTCTAAATAAAAATGATCTTTCCTGTCATGTATTTGCATGTGAATAGAATTGGGAGCTTTGTGTGCTTTGCATGTAGGAGACCTTCCAAATCTGTTTTTAAATCTAAACTCGTAGCAGCTGACAGTGAGATATTATTTTTGCAGTTGATAACAAGTAATGTTGTGGGATATATCGCTGTTGCAGCGTAGTTGTTTTAGAGCTTATTCATAATGAAAGGGCCGTTGTGTCTTACCATTTTTAAGAAACAATGCAAAAATGGTGTCTATATATTTGCAAGCCATGGATTGATGTAACGTGGCCTTGGTGCTGAAGTGTAGGTTGTCGGTGTTCCTCCATAGTTGGGTACGTACCCTGTAAAGTGGCGTAACTGTCCTACCCAAGGAAGCAGCATCACAGCATTAGCCAGGCTTTGCTAGGCATGCTAGCCATGCTTTGGCCGCTCTTACACAACTTCAGTTTGTCTCCCTCTCTCCAGGTATCTGTCACATTACAGTTACATATCTGGTTTTTTAGGGAAGAAGATGCAGGAAAGCAAACATTCTTCCTGTGGCACAGTTAAGGGAATGATAATCTAAGATGAGGGATCACGTGGAAGCTGGGGAATGTCTAAATCATGTCCCCTGTTCTGTTTTTCATTGTAGGACATCAGATTATGGATGTATGGAGTTTAAGCATGACTCTGCTAGGTAATAGCGAGATTCCAATAAAATGCTTTCAGTTTCAAATTTCTTAGGTTGCAGTTGCTTTGAGAGAAAGCTAATAACAATGTCCATCACAGAAATGTAACAGGAAATGCCCACTGAATAAAACAAAATCACAATTACTGTTCATGTTGAAGGGTATGTGATTATTATTATGCCATTGTTACCTGACATTGTTATTATTTATTATCATCATCAATAAGCCTTTATCCTCGTATGGCTCTTAAAGTCTTTAATAGATATGTGATGCAAGAAAATGAGAATCTTTTATTGTGAGGCTTCCCCATTGAATTCACTGGTGAGTTTATTTCCCCTCCTTGGTGGTTATTACGAGAAGTGTGAGATGCAGTTGCAAACTTCATTAAAACCATCTCCTGTTGCCTCACTTTGAGAAAGCACTGTATGTTTTTGCTTGTAATTGCTAGGCAATGTGAGTAGCGCTGGGGCAGTTTTTCACTCGTTTATTTTTTTTAGTACAACAGACTTAAAGTTAAGATAAATGGGAGCTCAATTGAAATGTTTGGAAGGATTTTGATAAGTGCCCAACTGTGTGCAGAGAGTAGCAATGAAGAGACTTCAGCACGTACTGCCTGGGGAGACCCCGTATCACTGTGGTGGCATGTAGGACATGGCTTTCTAAATAACTCCTCCTCCACCTTATTTATAGCGAGCTTGTAAGCTTGGGTGGCAGAGCTGGTTAATTTTCTTCCACCCTGACTCCATGTACTCGCTGTTGGTCAGTAGCCTGAAGAACAGGTCAACTGCTTTCATTTGTGTGTAGGATGGAGCAGTGGAGGGCAGAGTCTGCTCTGTTGGGACTGAGGTATGGCCCTACGGGGAGACAGGTCTGTCCCAATGAGTTGGGAAATAGCAAAGTACTGAGGTTGTTTGGGGACAACACTGGATCTTCAGAGGACATGGGACTGTGTGGTTCTTCTTACTACGCAGCTGCTGAAATCTTGGACCCTTTCGAACAGGATCGGAGGTTATGTTCTGTACCCAGAATGTACGTGCAGGAGGAAGCACGGGCATTTGTGGAACGGAAATGCAGAGAGGAATGTTAAAAGGAGAATAAAATGTGAAGCACAAATCTGGGTGAGCAAGTGGAAAATAAAATAGGGACTGTCTGAACTGCAGAGGGCAATGATAATGATGAAAGATTTCTCTTGTGCTGCCTGTCTCCCAAAAGCAGTAATTTCTAGAAAGAGGATTTGGCCAACAATAGGTTTGGAATGTCTTGTGGTTTACCTTGAAATAGTAGTTTGGGCTTTTTCAAGTAGTATGTGTTTTTTTATAATAGATGTGTAATAGACAGAGCCACAACAACCCCGAACCCTGACTTTGTGAACAAAACAATTAAAAAGCTGCAGTCCTGAGTGTGAATGAGGAAGAATGCGAAACAAGT
This sequence comes from Heteronetta atricapilla, assembly GCA_011075105.1. Taxonomy (NCBI): domain Eukaryota; kingdom Metazoa; phylum Chordata; class Aves; order Anseriformes; family Anatidae; genus Heteronetta; species Heteronetta atricapilla. The sequence goes on along the minus strand of CM021734.1, from coordinate 16,567,474 downwards.
CTGTATTATACAGATGTAAGGAAAGACCTTGGATTTTGTTACCATTGTATGTCTCTCAAACATGGATATTGACAAGCTGTGAGTTTTGAACATGCTTTGAAAGAGAGAGAGAAAGCGTATTAAAATCGACTTGAGTAAATTGTGCAATTCCAATTGCTGCTGAGTTCTGCCAAAGACAGTTTAAAATTTGAGCTGCGTGATTATCATCAGCCTTTTAAATGGTTTATTAAAGCATGTTCTCTCCTGATAGGTGTGGAACATTAACAGGAATGTAATGATGTTAAATGGAATGTTTCAGAGTCTTGAATGAAACAAGAGGGGACAAGTGCATGAATGTGAAATGTTTGTATTGCATACCAAATGTTTATCAGATTATAAGTTCTGAAATGCACCTGTTTTCCTGTCTGTTAACGTTGTCCTGAGTTATTCTTGGGTAAGTGCCTGTGAGAATTGTGAAGGAGAAAACTAGTCTGAAACTTGCTTACCTCAAAAGCCAACAGGCGGTACATTGCAAAAGGAAGGTGGTTTTCAGTACTGTATTAATTGTATTCTTAAATGAAATTTGTTTGTTATGGGCATAGCTTAGAGCAGGCAAATGAGCTCCTGCTTGGAGCTGCATGGGGTAAGTTCCTGTATATTGTCACCCTCAGCTATATGTGTGAGGCTCTTGCCTTGTAGTATGTATGAAACAGTTTTCTGTCCCTTTCTACAATGGTAATCAATCTTGAATAGCTTTGGATTTACCAAGGAGCAGGAACTTGATCTTCATTGAAAAAATTAAAAACCAAACAAAGAAGTCTTGTCTGCTGCTAAACTTAGAATGTTCTGGAGGTCATGATTGTAACTTCATCTTTTTTCCTTTTCCTCCCCTCACCCCTCTCTATTTAGGAGGAGAAAAGCAAAGAGTTGCAATTGCTAGAGCAATGTTAAAGGAGCCACTTATTTTTCTCTATGATGAAGCCACATCTTCTTTAGATTCGATTACGGAAGAGGTAAATTGGGATAAAGAAATATAAAACTTAAGTGGTGTAATGATGTCTGATTATGATGCTTTTTTCTTGTTCTTTCCCTCCTGGAAACAATTCTTTTTGCCAGATGGCTATCGTGTTGCTGGGATTGTTAAGAGATCCTATGGTTTATCTCTATATCTAAAGGCCAGAGCAGAGGTGTGTCTGTCCACCTTGAGACATAGTGAAGAATAGCCGCTCTGTCTCTGGGTGTATCTTCTGTTTTATACTCTGGAGGTCCTGTTCACCATTAAATGTTCTTCTCTGATACCATTGTAAATTCCTGATGTAGCCGTGGGGCGTGAAGCTTTCCAGTCCACTTCAAAATATGTTTGGATGACATCTAGCATTCATTTAAAATGTCTTTAAATAATTGTGAGATAACGCAAAGCAGAAAAACTCCTGTTCATCGTGCAGCGTCTTTCTGAGATGCAAATCAGGTGGGCGTAACCTGCAGTGCTGGTATTAATTTGTATTCATTTCACAGGAAGGGCTCCGAAACATCAGAGTGTTGTGACATAGATGTCATGACACTACCACAGTCACTGCATCAGGCTTCATAACTACGTCTTTCCTTAAACACAAAACCCTCAGCACCAGCAGTAATTTCACAAACTAATGTCATCAAAAACAAGAGCTGGAGCTGTGTTTATGTTCACTTATGCAGATTATTGAGTGAATTTATTGACCTGTAATCACTAAATTGCTTTCATTTTCCGGGTATAAAGAAATCAGAGTACAAACAGTACACCTATATAGCACCTCATTCAAATATAGTACAGCTTCCTCATTGGACCAACACCGTTCATAACACACGCACTGTTCCACAGAACCCTTCTTGATTCTTTCTCTCTTTAATTTTTCTGTGTTTATGGCAAGAATCATAAACAAAGCTGAAAGCTTCACAGCAGAGCTGCACTTTAAAGACAGCAAATGAAAATGAAACATTTCCACAAAAGTCTGTCAGGTAATTGGAATGTTTTCTGACAAAGACGAGCATTTTGCAGGAAAATGAAGTGGGCACTTCACTTACTGTAGTGAGGGCACCAACTCCCAGTTGGTGCTGCTTGCAACTGAGTCAGTTTGGGAAGACGGCAAAGTGCTCACAAAGGAAGCAGCAGATGGATCAGTCCCAGGATTGCTTAACTTTGTGTTATGTGTTGGCATGGTATCGAGAGTTTTTTCCTTTAGCTTTCATTGATTGGAAAATCAGGTTTTCATCTTTGTCTTTACTGTTGTTTATGTTGCTTTGGTAATGTAGTTACACAGGGGGAGGTTTTTCCTGAAATCAAGTTACATTTCATCCCTTGGGATATCTACGTTTTTCTGTGAATGAAAGGGTTTTTTTCCTCCTTCTCCTCTCTTTGAGGACTTTATCAGAGCCCTCATACTTCATGCTTGGGCTGCTTCTGTTTCTTGTAGACCTATCTATTTCTTATTATGATAATATAGCAGTATTCAAGAGACTTCTCCACACTCATTTACAATAATTTGCATATTTCCGGACAGCCTTTTATTTCTTTCATACAACCTATACGTGTCTAAGAGCATGTCTGTGTTTTAATCTTACAGAATATTCTCAGTGCTATGAGGGACATGGTGAAACACCGAACGTCAGTTTTCATTGCCCACAGGTTGTCGACCGTAGTTGATGCAGATGAAATCATTGTGCTGGATCAGGTGAGGCTATCGCCCTGTGAAGCGTAATTTCTACCTAATCTGTGTTCATTTTAGAGAGTCTGTGCCCATTCTGAAATATTAACACCCCCACCAAGCTACTGAAAGCTTCCTGTAGAGAAGAGCTATGTTAGAAAAACCCAGCGCAAGCTTTGCTTTCTGTAGCTCTTTGCAACTAACAGTTTATCCGTTGTAGAAACTTGGATGTCCAACTCTCGTATGTTGTGTGTATTTTTACTTCATTTGAATAGTACATTTAATTTCAGGTGTTTATAAGGATTATGACAAATTTTGCTTGATGCTCTGGGACTGGCAGAACATTGCATGTTTCTAATCTAATTTATTACATGTTCCTGTCAGATTGGCTTTGTAATGTGTTCCTCCAGTTTGTGCTTCATTTTCATTACTCATTGAGTGTCTTTTTTCAATAACATTGGTTTTTTTTCTTTCAATGACAAGAGAGTCCAGCATATTCTGTTTCCATGCAGATAAAACTGTTGTAGGATTGTTCTATCTCATTGTTATAAATCTCAACACCGTTTTCCTTGTACCTGTAGAAATTTGGAATTACTCCCTTGCTGTATACTTGCCTTCTAAGAAAAAGGGAAGTTATAATATTTTAATTACTAATATCACAATTCAGCCCTCATATTCAGTCTGTCCTATTTTCTTCTGTTACCCATAGCTGGGTATAGATTTAAAGTTACAATAAGGATATTTGTTTTATAGTTACTCTTTTTGTTTGCTTATGCTCAAAATGAAGTGCTCTACTCTACTGCTAAGAGATGTTAAATTGAACTGTGCGTTCATTTATTTCAGTTACTCTGTGTATACTTGTGACCATAGGTGTATCTAGTGACTAAAAATGTGCATATCTAAAAAATTATTCTTGCGGTATGGAAAATGCTTTCACAGAGAATTGTAACAATATCCTATGAAATAATGACATTTGTGATTGCCTTTGCTGTACAAATTTCAGCTTCATATCAATCTCAAATTGAAGTAGTGAAGAACACTCACTCTGCAGCTCTTTCATTTGCTTTTGTTCAACTTGTTTTTTTTTGGCTTTTGCTGAAAAATTATTTTCTAAGGTGTATCTTTTATGTAACTGCATGTTCCTACATCTCGCAAGTGTTTTTTAGCGTGTTATAAAGCAATCTGTGACTTTTTGTTTCGATGCAAGTTTTTCACAGCTTACTAAAAGTGTGTTTTGTGTTACAGTGTAACATGAATTAAAAATAAAAGCACAACCCAAAACTGTAAAGCAGCTAGGATGCTCGCTTTCATGAATGATTTTAGTGTAAGAGAAAGCGGCTCAGTAAGGCAGCATGGTGCAGCACTTTTTAGTGGACGACTGCTTTGCGAGGCATCCCTGACGTTTGCTTAGCAGAAAGTTGCCTCTTGTCCCAGCTTGATTGAGTGCTGTTAGCAACCAGCTAAATGAGGTGACAAGATGATTGTGGCTCTTTTTGCTTAGCGGTGGAAATACGGCACCACAATTTCAGCATCTTTGCCTAGATAAAATCAAAATAATTCTTGTGTAAACAAACACTGCAGCGTTAAGATCAATATCATTAATAAAGCTGAACAAAGAAGTTAAATTTCTGGTGATTGTTCAAGAGCTATTAAAAAAAGAGTCATCAGTCAAAAGCTTAGTCTCCACTACAGTGAACTCTCCAAATTAACCATTTAGTTTTTAAATAAATTCTGCAGTTAATGTTGGTCAAGTGTATATTTGTTCATATTCCACCAGCATGACTAGTAATAAAAGTGACAAGACCCAATTTTGTTTCCCAGCATGTTCATCAGCAGCTGTCACAAGGAGGTAGATTTAATTGTAAATCAGAATTTGGAACTAATACAAAATCTGTGTAGCTGTCTTTTCCCAAAAGAAGGAATAGCTGGAGAACGAATACATTATTTTGATTTGAAGTCAGCGAATGTAAATGTATCTCTGAAATTAAAAAGATGACTGAGTCAGGCTTTTGGAAGAGTAGTGCTGTTTCACAGTCTGTAGGATTTGAGTTCTCCTCCCCAACTCTTCCTTCCCATTTCCATCATGTTCATCAATAAATTAGTTTTGCCTTTTGAAACAGAGCACAGGTGCTCTGCTCGCTCAGTTTTCACGATGGCACTTATAATGACAGAAGTAACCGAGCACCCATCTAGAAGCACAATTTACACTAGCTGTCTTTAGGATTTTATTTTAAATGCATTTTCTTTATCTAGTACAAATCCCTCTTTGCTTGCTCTTTTGGCTTCTCAATGTAGCTTAAGTATATTTCTTACCAAGCAGAGGCAAGTATGTGTTTGTTTTGGTACATTCATGTGACTTTTGTGGTAGCAATTTAGCACATTGCTCCTCTTAGGGTTCTGTGTTTATTTTAAATAGCACTTCCAGTTTAGATAGTAAACTTCTCCATGTTGATGGGCTTTAAATTTTATCCAGGTGGACACAAGGCATTTTCAGTGTGCAGCACACCATGCAATTTAGCGTACCACGTATTCAGCTTTCCATTGCTGTCCCAAGCTTCTTCTAACTAAGAGTTGTTGTAATTTATACTGTGAAACTTTGGCCCATATGTTGGCAGCATTTATATTCCTAAAGCTCTGGTGATACTGCTTACTGACTTAACTTCCCTTCTTTTACAGGGTAAAGTTGTGGAACGTGGTAGACATGCAGAACTTCTTGCAAGTCCTAGCAACCTCTATTACGAAATGTGGCACACACAGAGCAGCAAAGTGCTAAATAGTCATAATGATCCAAACTGGGGAGAGAAAAGTAATCAGATGTCCAAAGAGGAGGAAAGGAAGAAGCTACAAGAAGAGATAATCAATAGTGTGAAAGGCTGTGGAAACTGTTCATGTTAAGTATGATCCTGGATTAATCTGTTATAGCAGGTTCCAATACATACAAGGTCACAGTGAAGCACAGCTCTTGTATTTTTCTTTTTTTTTTTTTTAAGTCAACATTCAAAAACTTCCTGGGTCTTGCAGTTTTGCGGTTTTACAGTTTCTCAGAGGGACATAATTTCAGCCAAAGGAGTTTTAATTCTACATCTTTGCAAATCTCCAATACTCAGTGGCAATCTGCCAGACATGAGTTTTTTCAAAAACTTTAAACTTCCTTCTCAAGTAAGAGTGTACTTTATGGCAATTTTTAGGCATTGGTAAATTCTCTTGGTAGTTGCTTTGAGATGGATTATTAAATTGTAAACAGACTTGTCCTTGATTTAGATTTTCTCATCATTATTGATTGATAAATGTCATGTTTTAATTGTAATTAGGCTAATTTGAGCTCAGTTGCTAGTGAGGAAGATGCAATTTAAATTCTGGAGTGGTGTTCTGGTTTAAAATTTTCTTCCATGTGAAGAAGAAGAAACGCTTCAACAAAATATTGCAGGTTTCTAGTAGCAAGCTAAGTATTGGAATAATCCACCTCACTCTTAAAAAAAAACGCCTTTCATAACAGCCTATCTGGAAATGTATTGGTATTCTTTTAAAAAAACATACAATATTTTTAAGAGCTGGCAACAATCTGGAATTGAAAAAATTTGGTACAACTTTACAGAAAATTTACAGAAAACATAGAAAACATTGCGTGCAAATATTAAGAATCTGAAGCTTTTCCTTAAAAAAGTCCAAGTTCAGGATCCCTTATCTTCAACATCTGCTATAGTAGTCAAAGCAGAATGCAGCCACTTCTTTCTGTTTCAGTGATGGTCTTAGGGAGCAATTAAGATTCAATAAAAACTTCCATGAATTTCTATTATGACATTAATGTGTGAGAAAATGACCGGGATAATATTGAAAGTGTAGCTGTAAGAATCTCCGGATTTCAGTAGTCAAAATGTCTTCAGTGCCCAGAAACTTCAATCTTTGTGATTTACAAGACACTATGGGACTGTATTTTTTTTTTAGGCCTTATCTCTTCAGGGAGATTTACCTTATCTATTTATCACTAGTTACTCTGGTATAATTCCTCATTTTGGAATTAAAAAATAAAAATAAAAAATCTTGCTCTTGGATGTTGAAAAGCAACTGTTTGTTTTTTTTCTGGGAAATTATACCAGTATAATTACACCCAATAATTACGCTAGTAAATCAGGTGCAAAATTTCTTCGTGTGGGCACTAGCAAAGCACTGGATTCGATGCTTCTGGAAACTTTTTTCTAAATAGCGTTTATTCTTTTGTTATACCCTTCTCTGCAACAAAATACAGGAACAGTAACATAGAGGAACTCCAACCTTTATTTTTTCTGCTAGTCACTCATTTTCCCTCTATAACAGATTTTTTCCTCCACCATTGTAATTAATCCCCAGTTAAAAATTACTTGAAAATTGTATCAAATGCAAGGACTCTTATTTTCATCTTTGGAGTCCACAAGCCTTGCTGATGTAGTGACAGTTCCGAATTCCTTTGGCTTACAGTCTTCCTTTTATTTCTGCTAATTAATTCTCTTTTCTTCGTTTTAGTTTCTAACAGCAGTATTGTTGATTATAAAGGTGCAGTTATCTCTGAACTGCCAGAAACAGCAAAAGGTTGATGCACATGTTGAGATGTCTCCCTTTCCTATATTGTGGCTAATAAAAAATAAAAATAGATTTTTTTTAAAAAAAAAAAAAACAACACCCCAAAAGAAAACATGTCATTTCTCTCTGATCCCCTTCCACACCTCAAGAGCTAGTTTTTGCAATTAAATAATTTTTCTGCTGCTTCATACAGCGGATAATGTACAAAGGCTGTAAATAGTATTTCAATTAAGAACATTTTTCCCCCTTTGTTACTAGCTTTAGAAATGTCAAAAGTCTGAAAAATGGAGGCAAAGTTTTCATTTTTCTTGATGAACAATTTCCCATATTGCAGGGCTTAGACATCCTAGTCATTGTCTAGAGCTGATGCAGAAGCTAGCACTATCTTCTAAGCAGCCTGAACCCAAAAGCCATTTTTAATGCCAAGCTTGATTGTGAAGGTAAGCTTTCAGGTTAACAAATGATTATACAAAGCTGATGGCTTTAATCACTGGGGATGGGTTCTGCAAATGCCCCAAGAGTCTTGAGTATTACAGGTTTGGGTCAAAGACTGTTTTCAGATGTTAAATACCAGAAATGGTCAAAGTTTAAACCTGTAGAAGGTTTGGTGTAGCTGTAAGGCCATTACCTGTCTCTGCCATCATTTTTGGTGCCAACCCAAGTGCTGAAGCTTTGAGCAAACTAGATGACTGCTATTAATCCTTAACAAAGACATTTCCTAAAAAAAGGAGAGCAGTCACACAGTAGGGTATTTGTTTTAAAGAGTTGCAGTGAGGTTTTGGAGATGTCTAATAACTTGATGTGTTGCGGAGTTGCTAGATAAACACTCTGGCTTCTTTGTCGCTTTATTTGAGTGAATGGTTTTTGTGCTTGTCCATCTGCTTCTTAGGCACAGGTTACAAAAAATATGCTTTCCCATTATAAATTTAGCAGTAGCACAGAAGAAATAGAAAAACAAGAAGGTTAATGATAGCAAAAGTTCCCCCTGGTTACCTTTGCAATTTAAATGGTGAAACACTGCCTGTAAAAGCCGAAAAAGTCAATGCGTAGCTGAAGAGTTGTAAATAAGCAAAAGAGGCTCCTCTGCTGTCAGCAGCCTCACACAATTCCCTCGAATGGCTGCAGTGATAAAATACTGAGTCATGTGTTTAGCTTGTGAGCAGGCATCTTGGAGAAGTAGTAGCAACGCTTGGTGATTCTTTTGTCTGCTAGAAGGTAAAACTTCTGGTCTCAGACTTCTGTGTTTGTTTGGAGTTTTTATGTACTGTGACTCCAAAACGTCACGGCTTTCAGCAGACATTTAACACGCTGATGGGAGAGTCACGTCTTTGAGGGCTTGGTCACTGTAGTACACCGAGTCTTAAGATGGTATGTATGGCATCTCTTTATAAAGCCTTAAAATTTTAGAGGAAAATTATATATTTTGGAACTCATTCTGATAACCTCTGTGAATTTTAGTAATTCTGCTTCTCTGTAGTCTGAAACACCGCTTACGCTAAACAGCTTTTCACATTCTGGAAATTTTCCTGGACTTTTAGCTGGTCATTTTTCAAAAGTCAAGTCATCTAGTACCATTATAAAATCTCTTTGTGTTCTTAGAGTGGAAAAAGCCATTCACTTTTTAAAATGCTCTATTGATAAAGGAAATGTATTTGTGAAAAATAGACATAAAAAAGTGGCTGCTTCTTGCAGTATGTAGTCTACTGTAAACTTACAGAACTTAGTTTTAATTCCTATGCAAGATCTTTTAAGCATGGGAAGCAACACGTTTTGCCTATAGTAGCCTCTAGGTTAGCAAACTACTTAGTTGATGGAGAGGTCGATGGTGTTTTGGTTGGTGCAAATGGAAGTTTATAACTTGCTACTTGCAGATGACCCCTCAGTTTATTCTCAGCAGTGCTGTTTTATAGATTAGTAATTACCTACATCTCTTAAAATTAAGATTTTAAATTATGTGCAAATTTCTTTTCAGAATGGAAATGTAAAATATACGTTGTACAGTAAGCTGATAATGTTCAAGAACAACAAGAAGAGCTAGCTTAAGATCATATTGTGTAAACAGCTTGATGGAAGAATTCTCACCCTGACTCCTCTTGTTCATCTGTGTACAGATAATTGTTACTAAATAAAGGATTTATCTTTGTGAATAGATACGAGTGTCCTGTTAAAATGATTTTGATAACAGCTAAGGGAGTGTGGTTTCTCCACCTAGCAAGGGGAGCTCTGAATTGACCTTTCTAGTAAAAACAATTGTTTGCAGTGTTTGGGAATGGCAGTGAAATCCCTAACAAATTACAGGGCTGTGGGTTAGCGTAAGGCAACCAAATGCCAGACGATCAATTAGAAAGGTAAGTTTGTGCAGTGTCTCTTTAAACTTCAGCGTGCTGTGCTGCAAAGCCACATGAAGAGCACTGCTGACGTTAGATTCATCATGCTGATGAGAATGAAAATGTGTTGTTAAAAAGCTTGACTGTTTCTTACTTGAAAATGCTGCATTTTTATAAACGTGAACCGTTTTACCTCTTTAGCACGGAACCTGAGAACAATAGAAGTAGATCTGTTTGAAGAATTTGCTTGAGCCTTCTCTTGATGTGACATTGGGTCTAATTACTGACTGAAGATCATTTTGTGCAGCTGTATCTCGAGTTTCTCGTTATCAAATGAGAAGGCAAGATGTGGTTTTTATTTACATGTAGTTTTGATGGTTCTTCTCACGTACTGTGCTCCGCGTTGATCTGTGATGCCATAGCTGCTGGTCCTGCCATCGTTTTGTTTCAAAGCTCCGGTCACCGAGCACTGCACGGGCTCACGAAGTGCGCTGCATGTCTGGAATGAAGGACGTGAGATCCAGGAGCAAGCTGCTGTTTTCAAGTATGACTGGATGAACTTCCAGCTGTTGTTTCTAAAGGTTCATTTGCTTTTCTTTAAATCTTTCAGTGGTACTGTGCAGGAATACTCTATAAATGCTTACTGACAAAAAAAGTCATTAATTTTTGAGGAGAAAGAGCTATAATGGGAGTATGTTTCTTCTTCATGTATACATATAACTTCTATTCGTGCTAATTTGAGTTGCATGTGTGCATCAAGGAAAACAGTAATTACAAATCTAGCATTTTCTAATCTTCACATAAATTAGGAATCATTTTGAGGTTACCATGCTCATTTAACATCCCATCTGTGTTCCCACAATGGTTGCAGAAGTGACAATTCAGTATTCTATCGATTATCTACTGTTTCCCAGTAAAACGCTTCCTGTGACACGTGTTTTGGTTAGTCAAGCATCTAAACGCTCTTCCCTACCTTCCATCCTGACTTCTGCTGGAAATCGCAGTTTCGGCCAGCACACAGGACAGTAGGTCTGATGGCAGCTGGATGCTTTTGTAACTGCGTGCTGATGTGTTTGTCATATTTCTTGGAAGAAGCCAGAGCATTTTTCTGAAATAGTGATAAAAAGCTGCGTGAAGTGATTTGGCAGTACTCTGACATACGCTTGTCGTCTTAATGAAATTGTCAGTGGTGAAATTCTGGTTATCTGAGCGTCCTGTAGAACTGAGGTTTTAGAATTCGGATGCTACATTAATGCATAAACCCAATTTCTTTTTAAGAAAATCGTCAGATGGTTAGTGCCTGCAAAATATACTTTAAATCCCTGTTTTATGACTTTTCATCCATTTCCACAGATGTTGAGACTAAATTCAGGGAAATGACTGGAGTTTTATGCAGCCTGGAAGCCCAACAGAAACTCTGAGAGCTCCCCCAGGGAGAGGTCTGCAGGCTGAGGTTGTTCCAGTCCCCGCATCCCTCTTGTCTCCCAGCAGGACACCGCTAGAGCCCATCAGTGGTGCTTCAAGTAAGAAAGTTTTCTCTAGCCGGGCCTGGTTGGCCCTGGGAAGCACTGGCCAAATGCCTGGAAGTGTTGCTGTACGTTGCTGTGTACATGAGGGGAAATAATGCTGCATAACCTGGGGATGCATCAGGAAGGAGCCCAAAACACTGGTGTGTGCAGTCCCAAAGTGCCTGTCTGCAGGGCCGTCTGCTCAGCCCCACTACAACCTTCCGTACGTGCAGTGTTGCTGACCACACCGGCGAGCCGCTGGCGTAACGTGGTTTGTGTGCATAATTCAATCTCTGACTTCTCTGAGCTGCTGTGTAAGTTCCCTACAACCTACAGCTGCGCTGGAATGGTGACCACAGGCACTCGTGTTTCAGCACAGGGTCTCTTTCTCAGAGGAGAAGTGCCGGTCGTACTAAGCTGCATGGTAGTGGGAAAAAAAATAAAGCATTTTTACTTGTGTCTCAGGGCAGAATTTAAAATAGCATCCCTGATGTTAAAAGACTAATGTGACTTCTCAGCTCCCCCACGTTTCATTTCCAGTTTTCAATGCTTTGTAGCCCTTCATAAAATTGTCAGATGTTTATATCACACCAACTTAAAATGCGTCTTGTGAAGCTACCAGACTTTTATCCTGGAGAGTAGGGGGGAAGAAGAGAATTTTCTCCCTTTCGTTATGGAGAGGAAGAAACAGGCTTGGAACACTGCATATCACCTTGTGTTACGTCCTCTGAATGCATTGCAAAGTGCTCTACACGTGTCTGAGGATTTTACTGGCCTTGTGCAAGCCCCAAAGTTTTGAAACGTAGAGGTTAAAAAGATAATTTTTTTTAAAAAAGGAAAAAAATATTTGATTATTTTTATTAATATATGCTCATGCGTTTTTACACAGGGATGTAAAAATCTTTATTTCTTCAGTGATCTGAGATTTGAAAAAGGTCCTGGCTTTTGAAAAAGGTTGAGCCTATTTACCACGAAAAGCAGGGAATGTTTTCTGGTTTAAAAAAACAGCCTTTGCAGAATTTGTGGAAGGTGATGAGGGGCAAGGGGTTGTTGATGCAGTTTAACTGTTACGTGATCCGAGTAATCTAGGATATTTGGCAGGATACAAGGGAGGGGAAAGAGCACAAAACAGAAATATTTTAGGCTGGAGTTGTTACATCTACCCTGTTCACGTGGGTTTATTTCAAAGCTTGTATGGGATTGGGTGGATAATGGGTTTCGGGTGTTTGGACCAGGAAAAACATGCACCTGGTCAAGTCTTACTACAATCCTGTAGTCTCAGCTGGAAAGAAGTTCCAAGGAACAGCTTAATAAATGGTAGCAAGTTAAGCAAAACAACTAAAACCTAAGAAGTAATATATTACTACTATGTCAGGAAGCTGGTGAATGAAGTAGGTGAATGCCAAGTGACCCTGTCTAGCTGTGCCAGAGGTGGCATAGTAGGTGTCACAAATACCGGTAGCATTAACAAGAGAAACATCCTGGCAGAGTTTAGACTTTTAAATGGTTGAATTTGGACTTCCATGCATCTGCAAAGTAGAAAGTACGTGTATACATCTGAGACTTGTTTAAGGTAAGGTGGAGGTCGGGAAGAATTTTTAAAAGATTAGGAACTTGATAAATTGTATTGTGGGACACCGGACGTTTACTTTTAGGGGCGCGGAGGGCATCGATTCATGTTCGGTGGTGTGCTGTGTGCCAGTAGGTGGCCGTAATGGACGTCACTGAAAATGGCACTCGCCACAGCAAACGGTGTTTCCTAAGTTTCTAGGGCAAAAATAAGTGATGACCCGAAGTTGTATGATGTGATGACTTTTTTCTTATAGTGCTTCACAGTACTTAAATATAAATGGCATAGGAAGAGAAATTCAGGTGGTATCGGGAGTGGAGGGGAGAAAGACCTCTAAAATCAATCCCTTAACTGCAAGCTTTTAATGCTGATCTTGGCCTCACCTGACAGTGGCTGCTTGCAGGAGTTTTTCTTGTAGCTTCTTAAAAATTACCTTACGTTGCTGTGTTGCCTCTTCTCCCTCACCTTCCCCCCAGCTGAACTACGATTTTCCTATAATTCTCCCTAAAATATTTTCTGCCTCTAAGCCTGAGGAAACATTACCAGCTCCTCTCTCAGAGCTGGGCTTTTCCTCTCGTGTGCTGTCTGTGGAAGAGTGCTGGCTTTCAAAGGAACTGACCGGGTGACCTTGGTGGGGTGGGACGCTGCACAACGAAGGCCCTTGTGCCACCTTTGGACCTCTCGTGTAGCAGCTCTCGTGGGGAGGGGTTTGCTTTACAAAATGCTGCTGTCGAGCTCTGCCACCGTGTCTGCTTTTCTCCAATTTGGGTGGGCAAGTAGCCTGAAAGATGAGGAAGCGGTTACCAGCTTCCTCAGTGCTGTCTTTTGTCTGGTGTTTTATGTTTTATTTGGGTTTTACAGGCATTTAATTTTCAGTAGCGTCTGTGTGCGATCATGTCACGTAGCAGGACTTCCAAAATGGCCGGAGATAGCTTTGCAGAGAGCGCTATGCGCACGCAGTTCTCACAGTGCGGAGAGGATGACTTCGAACGTCGTGTCCACCGAGGATCAGTGCTCAGTAAGACCCTGTGCTGCAGCTCAGCTCTGCTGCAAAGAGCACACCGGGCTGTTGAACTGCACGTCTGGGTGCTGTGCCTTTGTCTCTCAGAACTCATTTCCCATTGGCCTTGTGCTTTCATGTCAGTCCCCTGGAATTTTTTGATGCTCGAAATCTCCAGCCCGTCGAAGCCTTCCTGCACCAATGTACAATTCTGAAACTTCACCGGCTGAATCTCAGCGTGGGCAAGAGTTACCTGTTGCTAAAGAGGATGATTCCTGTACATGCCAACAGTATGCAAAACATTAGGATGTTTTTAAAAGCATCTGATTTTGCCTGAGCTGTGCTACCGGCAGAATCGGCAGCTGGAATTTCCGATGGGTGTTAGATTCTCAAATCACTAAATATTTTGTAGCGAAACGTGGCTGTAGGTAAGATTTCTAAAGCTCCCCTTGTGCCTTTCACGTTGTAGGTTTGCATGCGAGTTACCGTAATTCGGTCAGACTTGTCTGGATGCTTCCATGATGCAGCAGCTCTCAGCCACAATCTGGAAAGTGTTTCTCGGCACGGCAGCCTGTAATGCTTGCCTTGAGTCCAGTACGCACTGGAGTGGTATGTTTAAAGTATTTTATATCTCTTTGTAGATGTGCATGCAGATCACATGTAATGTTCTCGACTCTGAATTTGTACAGAAAAGGCCGTCATGCCTCGCCATCAAGCCCTGTGTGCGTGCGTGCGTACTGAATACAAACACAGAGACCGCAGTTCATGAAAGGAGGAACAAGAAACGACTGAAGGCAGGCTGCAAAATTAAGAAGATTGCCTAGTATAAACAGCATAAAAGTAATTTACAGCAAGTCAAATGCAAATAAGGCTTGTTTGCTGTAGGTCCTTTTTGTTCTCACTACTTCTCAGTGGATGATCAGCTCCAGAAGCTGACAAAAAGTGCTTTATATTGATTATTTTGTGGATTTTGTGTTGTTTTTGTTTAAGGCCCCAAGCTTTCTAGCTGTTTAGTCTACTGGAAAGCAGTCCAGTTCTCGCAAATAAGCATCCATGTGATTCTAATAAGTGTCTAGAAAAGCAAATTCTACAAGTGGCTGCATTTCGAGTCTCAGATATCCAAGTCTTGGTCAAAATTCATTCAGTGGAAATACAAGCTCATCTCTAATAGCCATCTCTGATTTAGACCAAAGCTGCTTTATTGGCTTTTGAGCTGTCCTGCGCAGATCCTGTTCTAACTAGCAAACTGTACAGACTTGCTTAGTCCTTAAATTCCACTGGATAGATCTCTTAAGTACTTTGCTCAAGCAAATGTTAAGCTATTTTACTAAATCTGCCAATTTTAGCTGTTTGACAGCTTTGAGTTTGGTCTGACAGCTCACATCATCAGTCAGAGCATGATGAGCAGAATAAGGGGCTGCATTGCTTGATGGTGGCTTACGGGGGATCTTGTAAAAACGATCAACTAGAGAACGTTGGAAAGCAGTGGCAATCTGTAAACTGTGTGTGGCAACTGTTAAACACTTGTTTTTTGTCCCTGTTGGCCTCAGGGAGATGCAAGTGGCTGTGGAAATGGGGTGGCTGTGTCCCAGAGTGGGAGCAGAAAGTTGTCGCCTGGGACCCATGTTGTCATTTGGGTGAATTTCTGTCAACGACCACTGCAAGTTCTTAATGCTTGAGACAGATTAAGTAGTTACTCAACAGATCATTTTTCTCTGACTGCAGGAGATAACGATGTGAAAATAGCTTGTGAATTTTGCAGGGAACACAAGAGGAACTTCATGGAGACCTTGCAGTTGAGTGCTTTGCCAACACCAGTGCTATCTACATGGGAAGTGAAGGCAGGTGTAATGGCTTTATGGTTCAAAGCAACTTGGTGACGATTTAAAATGAAATGGGCAGTGTTAGAGATGTAAGCTCACAGGTGCACGTATGCTATCTCTGTGTAGAAGGTCCTGAACTTGCAAGATGCATAACTGTGGCCATTGACGTAGAAGAGCTGTGACTTTCTACCAGAGAAGATTCCTTGCTAGATGAGTTTGTTACACCCCGTGACTGAAGTATATGCTTTCTGGCAGCAGAACAAGGCTTCCTCTATGATTTATTTTGAAGGCAACATCAACTTGTTTTAATGCACGCTTGTTCTAAAGTTGTCATTAGTGAACTTGTTTGAAGAGCTGTTAGAGTAACTGCACAGAAGCTGCAGAAAACATTGATTTACCAGGTACTGACAATGTAGCCAACTATATTCAGATGGTGCTCTCCTCTAAAATAGGTGCAAAAAAAAAAAAAGAACATGGCCTCAGAAAAAATGTGTACTTGCTGAATCATCCAACTGTTACCGCCAGAGTTTGTGAGTCAGAGATCATACAACAGAGGTGGGCAACAGCTATTGATAAAGATGGTGAATGTGTGAAGGAAGCCCTTGGCACTCTCTAAGCCTCTTGATGTTGTTTGACCAGATGTTTATAATCCACAACAGGAAAAAAAGCTGTGATCAGCCTGGTTGTGGCTGACTAATATCTCTTTACCCATTGACTAGCTGTCCATAAACACAGGAAATGAACTAATTATTTTAAAACAAAACCAGCCCAAGTGATTAAAAAAAAAAATCATTGAGTTCTCTGTTTTTTCTCCGAGAGCTTCTCCAGCAGTTTGTGGTTCTTTCCAAGGGCTCCATGCCTTCTCAGCAGGCTTGGGTCAGACTGGGACAGAGCAGCATTGATCCTATTGAATGAGCCACCTTGAAGCTGCTCTCTGGTGCAGATTGGAAAGTGATCTTTGTGGATCAGCGTGCAGTAGATTGCGCTCTTTGATGTTGTGGCCTGTTCCTAAAAGTGCCAGGAGTTCTATAGCTCCACAAGAATTAGGTGGAACATCTCAAAATCATTCTAGAGTGGAGCCCAATGTGCTGCCAAGGTTTATAATCCACCAACTAGCTAGGACTAGTTAGGGAAAAGTGTGATGCGAGCAGGGTGCTGTTACCTACGCCCTGGACTTTTCATCAGCCACAGACTGCAAGGGACAGGGAGCGTGTACGTGAACCTTTTCAAGGTGACCAAACACTTGTATTGGAGTTGCCTCAAGTGCCAAGTCAACATCTGCAGCTGAGCTCTGTGTGTTGCTGCCTGTTTTTGAAGAGAAGCAGGAATGGCTGACAATATGTATTTGCTGTATACAGCAGATGTCCAAACCTTCCTAAACGTTTATAGAGTCTGTGGACCTCAAGATCTCGGTTATCGCTGTTATCACAACAGGTTCTGTGAATCAAGGTTGGAAATTGAGACCTTGGTATAAAATCCTATAGATTAATTGCCTTGACTCCCTTTTGCCAGATGAGGTAAGGTTACTTCACACAGGCAGTGCAATTACCTGCTGTACAAATGGAAAAGGAAATAGCAACTTTGCACGTGATTTTCAGGAAGACACCCAAACTACAAGCTGCTATCTAGCAGAACGGCTGCCCTCCTCTTTGGAGGAAAGGCTTGCATTGTTCTCTGGGGAAACAACAGATATGAAGACATTAATCTTTTTATATGTGGCCTTGCAAAGTGTCCTGTGAAAGAAGATGATCTAAGTGTTTACACTGGTTTCTCTAGCTTTCAACATAATGGATAGAAATCTCATCACCCGAGACCTCCTAGGGCTTTAGCGTGAAGCAAAAAATCAGACCGAATTGAAACAGAGACCAAGCTGAAAGCAGACACAGGGCTTAAATACAGGTTATGTGATGCATTGGAGGATTAATTGAACTGTCCTATGTCGTTAGCACAGAGTAACGACTGAATAAGTCTTTTTTCCCCCTTTTACTATTTTTATTTAAATTAGGTACTAGAAGGAGAGGAAAAAAGTAAGCATACAAGCACTACATTCCCTAGAGGGGGAATGTAAATGTTACAGTGGAGACAGAGGAAGAGATCCTTTCCTGTCGCAGTCTGAGGCAGATTAGCAGCATACCTTCAATATTCCTTCTTAGAAGGTAAAAATAATAATAGTTCCCTAAGAAACTGAGTTACAAAAAAACCAAAAACTTTCACTATAAAAATGTCCTTTAATTTTAACTTTAGTCTTTATTTTGGGGGGACATGATGAGGGTAACATGAAGCATACTAAATCTATACTTTAGTTTTTTTGTTTGTTTTCACAAGTAAATGTTTTGCCTGGCAAGAGAAGCTGAATCGGTTTGTACAGGTGTAAGCCTTTCCTTTTATTAATATTAAAATAAATAGGGGACTCTCACTGAACTGCAGTTCAGTGTTTTAATCAGTCTTTGTTGGATTGGAAAGCGTTTTTTTCTGCTAGGAGGCTGTCTAAAAAAAAAATAATATATCCTTAAAATAAATTAATAAAAATCTCTTGTGAAAATGCTGAAACTAAGTGGAATATTTCCAGAAAAATCAAGCGTTATTATGATGTTTTTAAGTGTGTGTAAAATAATCCTGTCTTCCAAAAAGATGCTTAAAGTCATTTGGATAGAGTTGGCATCTGCCAGGGTAGAGTCACACATAAGATAACATGATTGACCATTTTTGGCATACGATGGTCTAAATTGGCTCATCTATTGGCTGTCAGTCTCTGCTGAATTGGATCCAACTCTTTGTAGGCACGTTTCCATCTGGTTAAGTTTAGGACTCAAGCTGTTTATATATTAAAAAAAAAAAAAAAGAAAGAAAAAAAAAGTACCAATAACAGTCTCTGCGAAAAGGTTTTTGCTTATATTGCTAATGTATTTCAAAACTCTTTGGTTTTCCTTCCTGGGCAAAATAACCTTACAAACGGTGAAAGAAGATGTGCTTACGTATTGTGTTAAGATCCTTGAAACACACAAAAAAAGATTGAAAGACGTGGAAATTCTTACACATGCTTACTTGTATATATGCATACATATAGTTCTATAATACGCTATTCTTCCAAATTGGAGGAAAAAAAAACAGGTTTAAAGTCTGTTAATATTTTAGCTGTGCGCATTAGGAAAGTAGGATGAATACATGCTGTCGCATTCTCATTGAGTCTTTCTAAGATTGGCCTTGCATTATTTTTATTCTGAATATTAGCCATCTGGCACTGTGTGCTGCAGTATTTAGTGCCACAAATAATAATGAAAAATATGGTAATATCTCATGATACTTTAACATAAAAATATAAGACAGAGGGGTATAAAGCTTTGGGCGGATAATCTTAAAGCTGCCAAAGCATCTTGTTCCCTGTGCCCTTGTTTTCCGTAAATGATTCCTTGATTGGAGACGGCAGCGGTAATACGCAAGTCACTGGTTAATGCATGCTAATGAAACTGCTGTTCTTGTAGTTCACAAAATACAGTCCTGAAGAAAAATAAGCATGAAACCCGCCAGGATTTATACCTTTCAATTCAGGTAGATGTAGATGTATCCAAGACGCACAAGATAAAGCTTTTTGAATTTAAATATATTGGGGAGGGCTCGATCTTTTACACATCACTCGAGTCCTGAATAAATGCTTGAATGTTTTTTTTTTTTTTAAAAAAAAAGTCAGTTTTTCCTCCTGTCTCCCCACATCAAAATATAATGAGACTGGCATATTCAGCAAAACTCTTGTTTGACTGTAGTTAAGTTTCATAATTAGATGGGGCTTAAATGAGGTGAGAGCTAAGTTCAGTGATTCTCTAGGCCGATGCAAAGATGAGGTGCGAGGTGACCGATGGAACTTAAGCCTTCGGTGTTTCAGGAAAACAACTGAAGGATGTTTAGGTTCAGAGGAAGGAAGCGTTTTCGTGAATATTCATTTTGGAGAATGCTTGCTGGAAAGATGAATTCACTTTCACATGTTTCTCTTGGGTTGGATTTGCTGTTGTAGATGGGCCAAGCAGCAGCTGGGATGGCAAGACCTATGTGGCCATGTTGCACTGCTGCTCTGTCTGCAAGAAGAGCAACCATTTTCAAAAGCTCTGCTGCTAAGAATCCAATCACTACTGGAACATCCTCTGTGCTTGAAGCAAGAGCGTGAAGTATAAGGTGCCTCCAGGCACAGGGAGCTTAATGTTTCCTAAAGAAATCAAATTATTTATTAGAATACTATAAGTGACAACTCCAACAGAAATGAACAGGACTTAACTTCTGTTTCCATGCAGCCCACCCCAAACAGAGACGACAGCATAACATGAAAGATGACAAGGCTAAATAAAATTTGAGTTTCCATCTGTTGGCAAAGAATTCTTGCCAGCTCTTTCAACTCTGCTGTGCTCATCCAGGCTTTTTAGATGCGTGGCAGCTTGGCCAAAGCAGTGGCCAGGTTTGGCTTGTGGAATATCCAGGAGCATCTACTGCCTATCTGCAGTTCACTGGTCTAGCACACATAGCAGAAGCGACCCGCATCATCAGGTTCACTAGATTTACTGCCTCTGAGTAGATCAAATCCATTGTGAATCCCCAGCAAGCCTGATTCTTTCCAGACGTGCTGGCACAAGGATCGATGCCTGAGCAATAAGTTCAGTGAGCACAGGGTGTGTTGGGCTTGGTGCACGAGCAGAAATTCTGCGCAGAAATCCAGAAGCTTTAAGCCAGAGGAGCCAACTTCTGTCCACTGTATCTCGTGTTCATCCGTTCCTTCATCAGTGGCTGAAGGACACAGGAGTGCAGAAGCGACTGGCTCCCTGGTGGTGATGTGGAACTGGGGGTTTCAGCTTGGGGGCTGAAGAGCCAAACTGATCAACAGCTCTGCTGCTGCAGTTGGTTGTGCTGTCTCAAACTGTTGTTCAGTGTTACTGAGCATTCGGAGTTATTCACTCTTTCCTTCATCTTGTTTTTTTCCTTGTACTTATCCCGATCCTTTTGCCTTCTCCAGATTTTTTGTGACCAGTGTGCTTTTTTTCTAGCTTTTTTTTTTTTTTTTTTTTTTTTGTCTAGCCAGTGTGCTCTGGCTCACTGCAAATACACCAGACCCTTCTTAAACCTTTTCTGTTGTTGCTGGGTTGGTTTTTGTGTGTGGTTTTTTTTTTTTTTTTTCTTTTCCTGCTAATACAGTAGCCTCCCCTAAAATGGCCAAGGTTGTTAGTCCTGCCAAGGAAACGAAAGAACACAGAGCCTTCTGTCTGCAGAGTATTCATCTTGGCCAAGGCACAAATGTATGCTTTTATTTCCTCCTGTTCAGAAGCCACCAATAATCAGGTGTTTGGCCACGGAAGCCTGGTAAGATAAATGTACAATTTGAACAAAGATTTTTAAATTTAAAGTTGAAGTGTCAGGAGGGGTGTTTGGGGGGTGGGAAAGAGAAATGGGTGTGCACTAATTTGGGCCTATTCGAAACACAGTTTTAGTGTATTCCACCATGGGATATTTATCCGCTGGAGCTTTCTGACTTGAATATGGATGTGTTTTCTAGCTTTGTGATGGGAGCTGCAATGAAGGGTTGCTTTTTAGGAGTGGAGAGGTTTAACTCATGGAACAAAGAGCATAGCGAGGAATGGAGAAGACTGGACAACTAATCTGGGACCCTCTTCGCTTTCCTTCTGCAGTTCTGTCAAGCACAGCAGAAATTTGCCTTGCCCGGAGAGGTCAGCAACAGCCTTGAGTTTCTTTTTTCTCGGTGTTTCTGAAACGTCACCAGTCAGGGCGAAGAGAAGGTATGGAGTAAATAGCAACGCTTTTTTCCAGCTCCCCTTAGCACACTGGAAGGGGTATGCGAAAAGACTGGGGAGTGCTGGGGGAGTTCATAATGAGAGAGACTGCTTAGGGTCGCATTTCAGAGCTTTTTGATAAAGCTCTAAGGCTTGCCAGGTGTAGCAGTCAAGGAGGAATTCACTATCTGGTGGTGCATAATCTCAGCTTTGTTCTTCAGGAATTGCTTCAGCCTCAGTACAAGTGAATCAGTGTTTGCAGGCTCAGAATTGTTTCCCGCAGCACACAGTCAGGTTTGAATCACACATCAGGACCAGGAAAGGAGGAGACGGGGTGACTCCCTCGCCTGCCTGAATCGAAGCCCCCTGCTGCATGGAGCGCCTCCAGTTCCAATCGCCTTTCTGCTGGTAATGGCATAAAAATTAATTCCTTCGTGCAGCAGTTTGTAGATGGAGCTCTGGTGTTGGCTCCTCATCAGGCAGTTCCCTGCCTCCATCCCCAAAACAGAACTTTTTCAGACAATTGGGATTAACGGACCTCTCAGACGCCTTGCTTTGCGGTGCTGGCAGCGTTAGGGTTGGTCAGGTGTGGTGGGCACCGTGCAGTGCAGGGGGGCTCCATGGGGTTTGGGAAGCACTGCGGCATTAGGGCTGTCTCACCCAGCACGGGTAGGTCTGGTGCAGCATGTCTTCTCCGCTCCGTTCGCACCCTCCCACGTTCTCTCCTTCCTTCCAGATCCCCACCAGGCGTGTGGGTCATGCATGGGGGAGAAGCTGTGGCTCTGTTGTGTGAATCTGGCTGTTACCACAATTGGGGTTCTGCTATCGTGGACTCCAACTCCTGCTGCCTCGCAGGCAGACAAGCAAGCATTGGCTGAAGGCATACATACATGCCTGGGCACAAGGATTTTGTCTGAAGACAGCTGGGAGGATGGGACAGATGTAAATGTCTGATCTGCTCCGTCTTACAGGTTGTAGTGAATGATTGCGATGCACGTTGCAGCTGCACTGTACTGGGGAGGTCAGGAGAGCAATGAGGGCATGCAGCAGGGCAGAGCGAGGCGGCAGATGGCATTGCAATCTCTCCTCGCTCAGGGTTTTGTTGATCTCTTCCTGCCAAAAGGAGTTTCCTTAGCACCTTGTTCTTAGACCTGCAAGTCTCTTATTTGACAGCCTGGAAATTTAATATCCACCAGCCGAGGTGGGTAGCTGCACTTCCGTCAAGCCAGCGCACCTTGCGCGTGTTTGTGGCAGTACATAAAAAGATCACAGTGCACAGACTGTTAATTTTTAAGATTGCCCAAGACGCTGTGCTGCGCAGAATTCCGTGCTGCTGATGGATGGATATTGTGGTAGTTCTGTAAACAAAGTACCCTAAACGAGTAGCGTGCAGGAGACTAAGGATGTTGTGCTGTGCCATACTGTGCTGCAGATACAAGGATAACCTGTAAGCAAGCTTTATGTTTGTGTTCTTGATAAAGAAAGGCACTTAAATACCTGTTGTTCTTGTCTTCTAAACTGGATCCAGGTGTGATGCTTGTTTAGTTGAACATATCTTTCCATCTCCACAAAGGCTCTCCCCAAAGCCCCTCAGGAGGAGCAGGGGAGGTCTGCTGGGTGCACGTCAGTGCCCCAGTGCCTCCAGCCACCCTCACCCTCCTGGTGCCTTTGGGGGCATTTCTGAAGGTAACTGCCCCGGGTGTGGCTGAGGGCAAAACCTGCCCCGAGCTCTGTGTATTTTGAAATGTGCCAAGCGGCTGATGAACACCATCTGAAGTGTGTTTATTTCGCTGAGTGCTGCCAGATGCACCGTCACTGTCTCACCTGACCCTAATTACTCACTTACATTGCTTTAATCTTTCTGTCAAGAAAATAACACGGGGTGAAATTAAATATGGTATTATGGTAGAGATGTGCAAAGCTGCAGGGGCTGACCTCTGCACCTTCCACAGCACCGGGCTGATGCTGAAGGGGAGAACTGTGACTGCGACTAGGACAGGGTGCTCCTGCTGCTTGGCTTAGGGCTTGCTCCCTTGCCCTGGTCCCATCGCTCACCGCTCACCTCTGCTACTCCGGGGCAAGGAGCTTTGAGTACGAGCAGCAGGAACGAACCCGGTATTTGTAGGCAGAGCAGGGCCCAGCCCCGGCACAGCTGCTAGTGAGGAACAAGTGGGGTTTGGTGCTCGGGGCGTGGGGTGAAGGGTGCTGAGCGTGGCTCTGCTCCTTGGTCCTTTAACTGAGAGAACCCCAGGGCGGCCGAGGTCGGAGGGGACCTCAGAAGAGCAGAGCGGGGTCACCTGGAACGCGTTGCGGGATCACCTGAATGTTATATGGCGTGACTGAAACCTAAAGCAACTTTTTGGCCTGCTTCCCAGGTGGAAAAGCAGCAGTTTGTGTTAGCCGCAGCTGCCCGCTCGTACCAGAGGTGCTTACATCTACGTCCCCGCGCCCAGCCCAGCGGGCTCGCACCCATCTCCCTTTCCTGTAGCTGCGCTTAAAACTCGCTTTATTTCCCTAGGGGCTTCATCACCTTTAACTTTCTCCTACCCTGCCTGGGGGAGGGGAGCCGGGGGCTTTACCATCGGCAGCCAAAACTTTCTCCCCCCCTCGCTGAGGGGGCGCCGCCGCCTTCCCCGCTCCGCCCGCTCCCCTCAGCGGCGGCGGGGGCGTGCGGGGGGGGAAGGGGGGGGCGGCGGGGCCGGGTCCCTCCCTCCCTCTCCCTCCTTCCCTCCCTCTCCTCCCTCCTCTCCCTCTCCACAGCGGCCCCGCCGCGGTGCGGAGCGGTGGCGGGCGGCGATGCTGCCCCTCCCCGGCGGGGCCCCGGCGGCTGCAGCGGGGCCCGGAGGAGGCGGCGGCGGCACCGACAGCACCAGGTGAGGCCGGCCCGGCCCGCTCTGCCCCGCCCTGCCCTACCCCGCCCGACGCGCGCTCCCGAGCCCTCCGTGAGGGGGCCGCGGGGACGCGCCGCGCGGCCCCGCGGCCGGGGGAACAATGGCGGCGGCCGAGCGGGGAGGGGAAGGGTGGGGAGGGAGGGGGAGGGAAGGGGCGGGCGCCTCCACCTGCGCGCATGGAGCGGCGCTGAGAGGGGCGGCGGGGGGGGACGCGGGCGCCGCCGGGCCCTGAGGAGCCGCCGCCGCCTCCTCCCTCGCGGGCCCGGCGCTGAGGTGAGTCCCGGGGTGGGGGGGCGAGACCCCCGGGGGGGGAGGGGGAGGAAGGAGGGGGGGGAAGGAGGGGGCCGGGGGCGCCGCCGCCGCGGCCTGCCCGCACTGCGCGGGGCCTGCGGGGAAGGGAGGGCCGGGGAGCGGCCCCCGGCGTGGGGGGAAGGGGAAGGGGGCAGCGGGGGGCAGGATGAAACCCGCCTCATTGTCTGCCAGCCCTCCTGAATGCGGCTGCCGGGAGGATAATGAGCCATCTGGCCGGGCGGCGAGCTGCCCGGCCGGCCCCGTCCCTTCCCTTCGCATCCTTTCCTTTCCCCATCCTTTCCTTTCCCCATCCTTTCCTTTCC
>CM021734.1:16520125-16542746 GCA_011075105.1 Heteronetta atricapilla | reverse complement strand
TTTCCTTTCCCCATCCTTTCCTTTCCCCATCCTTTCCTTTCCCCATCTCTCCCTTTCCCTTCCCCTCCTTTCCATTTCCCAGCCCTTCCTTTCCATCCCCGAGCCCCCAGGCCACCGGCTCGCAGAGCACCGCAGAAATTACGGAGAAAAACAACAGAAAAAAAGGCAAAAAAAAAAAAAATACCCAAACCACCCCCCCGCTGCCCCCCGGACCCCCAGAGCACAAAGGCAGCCCCCAGCCGCCGGCTGGCACCGGGCGCCCTGCAGGTCCGGGGCTGCCACGGCGGTTGCCGGCGAACCACTTCTGGGAAATAAATATTTGACAAAAGGAGCAGACCTGTGAGACAGATGGGTGGCAATTATGTAAGCCCGTAGTAGGTTTGGATGCGCCTCGAGTCCGCTACATAAATCAACCTGCTCGGCGAATAAACCTGCCCTGCACCACCGCTTTACGCTATGATGGTTATTGCTGCCGCTGTTATTATTATGATTATGATTATTTTTTCCTTTCGAGGGGCTAAAGCCTGGCCGTGTGCTTTCGGATGGTGCTGCCGGAGCGCGTGAAGCCCGCGGGCAGGGTGGGCGCAGGGCGGAGCGGTGCCGCGGGCCTTGGGCAGCGCCTGCGGGTGCCCGGCACTGGCGGTGGCCTGTACAAAGCTGCATTGATTTGGCTCCCTCCGTTCTTGACGGCGGTGCTGGTGAATAATTATTTTCCCCCGAGCTTTAACTAAGGGAAGAAAAGAGAGTCCCCCGGTCGGCCTACGCAGTAGTACAGTATCTTGGAAAGCGCGTATCCGGCTGCAAATAAAGGGAGCCGGCCCGGGTGCTCAGCAGAAATGAAAGGTAGGCAGCGAAGGGGAGCCGCCGGCCCCCACCCTCCCCCTGCCCCTCGTTCTGCTTCAAGGGGCGCAGGGGGGGCCTTGGGGTGTTTTCGTCTCTTTTCCTTTATTATTTTTATTTTTTGCTTGCTGTCCTTTGGAGTAGAGCTCCGTCTCTCCTTGCGGATGGTCAGTGAGAAGTCTTTTGGATCGGAGGGGGGGATGATAAAAAAAAGGGGGAGAGAATTGTGGCCGGGTGGTTGTTGGCGAGCGCGGCCGCCTAGGGCGGTGTTTTGGTGGGGTCCTCCTGAGGGGGTGATGCCTCGTGGGTGTTTTTGGCGTTATCTTCTCCCTTTCTGTGTTGAAAAGACTTGGGCGAGTTGGCAAAAGTGGGAGGAGGCCTGGGGAGGAAGTATGGCCAGACAAAGGAGCGTGGCTCGGGCTGGCAGCCCAGGTGTAGGACGCAAGCACCGGCGGGCAGGGCAGCAGCGCTTCTCAGATAACCCACCTTGCCCACCGTGGCCGGAGCAATAACAGCTCCGTTCTGGCCGTGCTGATTTTCCCAGTGAACGGTCCCCTTAAAGTTTATGCCCTGTCACAGGCAACGTTGGGAAATACTCTTTTCCTCGGGGAGGAGAGCGGCGCCTGCTCCAGGCTTCTCCCGAGTTCCGCGTGGACGCCGTGGTGGCCGGCTTTGTGTGTGGCCTGGCGAGGCAGGTGGAGCGAGCATCAAATGCAGCAGAATTCGCTGTTGCCTCTCAGTACCGGCACTTCTTGCTCTGTGAGGGCATTCACAGAAAGGTATTCAGAGAGCTGGGAGCAAAATAATCTCGCTGCAAGCCACCTGTGACGTGCCAGACCCTGCTTCTTCACCTGGGTGAGGGTAGTGCCTTTTTTTTTTTCTTTCTTTCTTTTTTTTTTCCCGGCACTGAGTCTTTGTGTCCTGCTAGCGCAGCTTGCGTTGGCTTTATCATCGCTACCTGGGCATCCAGGCGAGCAGACAGGACGCGTGGGGTAAAACCGAGCGCGCTTGGTGAAGGCTCCTGCGTGCCCTCGTGCTGTGGGCATCCCATAGCGGTTGTGTCCCGGTGCTGGGAGCTGAGCAGCGAGGTTGGGAACACCTGAGGCAGTCGCTTGGTGTAAGTATCCACGTGCTGGGCGTGGATTTTGTCCGAAGGATACGCGAATTTGGGATAAACCACCCCACTGCTGTGCCCAGGTGTTGGCGTTACCAGTTTCACAGCCCAGGCTTTTAGGGTCTGGGGGTGTCCGGTGAAGCCAAGCTGCAGCGAAGCTGTCGGAAGGAGCCGCGCAAGGTGGCAAGGAAGGCGGCCGCGTGCCTTATCCCTCAATCCCTAACCCCGTCCCCTCGCGGAGGAGCTGGCTTTGGTTCAGCAGCGCTTCGGGCAGCGAGGCAGCGGCGTCGGCTGGATTTTGGTTGCGGGGAGTAGCGTGCAGTCTGTGTAGCGCTGCTTTGGTGCGCATCACTCCCGCGTTGATGTCTGGGGAACAGCACGGAGCAAAGGCTCCAGACCGGCAGGTCTCTGATACTTTTTGCGGCGGTGCCTTTTTATTCCAAGCAGGTGTCGTGGAGATCTTTCATCCTGGGATTGCTTTCATCCCCGGCGTTTGTTAGCTCGTGTTAAAACTTTAAATCTGGAGGGTTTCTCGTATACAGGAGGCGTTGTGGCATCCCTCTCAGGCAGGGTGAGCGTGGGGCTGGGGCCTGGTTTCCTTCCCACCCTGCTGGCTGCAGGAGGTGGTTGGTGCCCAGCGGCCTGGGCTCACACCCGCAGTCCTGTGTGGTTTTAACAAAGCTCTGGGAACTCTTTTTTATTACAAAATGCCTAATTTATCCAAGCTCTCGTCTCGATAGCCTCCCGTGGTAGAAAATTCTGCTGCCTAATTGCTTCCTTTCACCGATCCTGTATTTCTCTCTCTCTCTCTCTCTTTTTTTAATAAATTTTGTTTGTGCAGTGCCTTCGGAGCATGGGCGGATGTGTCACTAGAGCTTTCGGGTTGATCTTCCTTCCCAGCTTCTCTGCTCTTGCCCTTTTGTGTGACCGTGGTACACCGGACCAGGAGGCCTGGCACTGCTCCGGCTTGATTCGTGCGCTGAGCCCTTCCTAACGCCTCCCCAAAACACCCGTACCCTTACCAGGGGCGTGGGGGTTGCCTCCGGAGCTGGGTGCTGAGGGAAACAAGTCTAGATTCGTTTCCTTGCGCTTACAACTATCCGGGAGAGGTTTTGGTGGTGAGTCTTAGGGCAGAAGAACCGGGCATGGAGAAGATGGGGGCCCCATGGGTTTTGTTCCCAGCATAACGTACCGGTGCGTGGCTCAAGTCTTGGATGGAGAAGACAAGCTGAGGCTTTCTGAAAAGCCTGTTTATTGACATTAATTATTTTTTCTTAGTTACAGCATCCATAGTTCGTTGGCAATAGGAGAGCCCAGAGTAAGAACATGAAATCTTCAGAAGTTTTTCAAAGCTGGCGTTTTTCATGAGAAGCTTGTGAAGCTTCAAACTGAAAGCTTCTAAAGCCTTTTTTTTTTTTTTTTTTTTAATTCCTCAGAAGTGCCACTGAAGCTCTTCTTTAATTTTTAGTATTTTAGCAGAAACTATAAGGTTTCTTTATATAAATATATATATTCTAAAAAGTTCTTTCCCATCCGTTGCGCCGGCCCCAGTTTCCCCTGCCTTGGCTGCAGGCCCAGGCTGTGACTGCGCTGTGCGGGCCGGCTGTTCCCCGCGTTCCCCCTGGAGGGGGTGGAATAATTTGGGTTCGTCTTGGGTCTGTGCACGGGACTGGGGGGGGAGAGGGGTTGTTTTTAGCTACTTCCATGAAGAAAAACCACATTTTTCAGGCATTGCGTGAGCAGGTTGGCTCGGCAGGTGCCTTTGGCGCGGAGGGGGCGCGTGGAATTTTCGGGAAGATGAAAAGGGGAAGCCTGGTGCTGACCGCAATTTCTCAGTTCGTATCAAAGCAAACAAGCCAACCCCGAGCTTCGTGACCCCCCTGCCTCCGCAGGGAGCGACTCACGGTAATTTCCTGTGGCTTTTGTTTCTGTCTGTCTGAGGACATCCACTCCATCAGCATCACCCGTCCGTGCGGCCCGCTGTGGGTGGGTGTGATGTATCGGTTCTGAGATCCACCAGCTCGACGTCGCTGCGAGAGCGCAGCGGGCTGACAAGCGGCGCTGGCATCGAGGTGCGTTTAGGGCCGTCGCTGGCCTCGGCGTCTGCAAGTTCAGCTGGAGCAGGGCAGCTACGTGGGTAACCCAGTGGGGGCACGGCCAATGCGGAGAAGCCATCAGCTGAAACCTCCTGCGGAAAGCTTAATTTGTCCTAACCCAGTAACCTGCGCCGACTTAATCGTCGTATTTGTCTGGCTAGCTCATCATCTGATGGGGAGTCGGTACTGCAGCAGAAGCGTTTGTGTTTATTGTGCCTGCTTATTTCTTTGAGCTAATTCCTTCCCTGCCTTCTCTCTCCGTTTGAGCCGGCCCTTTCCTCGTCCTAGCTGCTGGGCGCCAGCCTTTCTGCACGGGAGCAGCAGGCCGGGCAGCCCGCTGCGTTCGCAAGAGGTGAAGCAGGTTTGAAAGGGTGAATTTTCGGATGGCCTTGAGTGGGTTGGCTCAGAATTCATCGCTCTGCCGGGCAGCGCAAGCTGGCAGCTTGGGTTTACCTTTGGTTTGGGGTCTGTGCACGTGTAGGGCACCAGGTTAATAGCCACATTAATAGTCCAGGACCCGGTGCTTCATGGCCATAGGGCCCAGGGCTGGGTTTGCCCCTCAGGAGGCGAGTTGACAGCCGTGTTGGCTCTTTGGTGGTTACCATCATGTAGGAGGGAGGGATGGAAGTGGCGATTTCTGATTAACACGTTATCCGTGCTATCCCAGTCCCTCCATCAGGTTTCCCCCCCCCCCCGTTAGCAACATCCGTCCTTCCCCCCCGTTTGCAGCGCTCCCCTCCACCTGTGCCACCTGCCAGCGTGCTCAGGGCAAAGGATTTCTTCTCCCCTCCCAAAGGCTGCATCTGGGCGACTTCAGAGGGGCCGTGGGTGAGCTTTCCAGGTGCCCCAGCTGGCCCTGGTTGGGGCAGCAAGCAGAAGACCCACGTGCAGCCATCACCTCGGGGCGTCCGAACCTGGTCCTCGGCAGCCAGGAGAGCCAGGGAGCAGCGAGTGTGGTGGTGGGGAGGAGGAGGAGGCTTTAAGGACACGTGATATTAGGTCACGTGCGGTGGGACGTGGCCCTTGGCTGCAGGGGCCAGCTGGAATCTCGCCTGAATCCTGCGAAGAGCCAAGGCACAAAACTACCGAGTAGCTCGCAGTCTGGCCTCTACCTTTCCGGGTGCCCCAAGGTGTTTATGGGCAGAGCAACGCCCCCGCAGCGCTTCAGCTGCCGAGCGTGATCCTCGTGGCTCCTTGGGCAGCTCCGTGCTCGGCGTTACGGGTGCCGAGGCAGCGGCGGGACGTGGGGTGGTGCGGGGTGCTCCCCGTCCTCCTCTGCCCGCGGATGGGCCTCGCTCGGTGTCCTCCAGCACCTTCTGCGCGTGCCGTGCTAAGGGAGTGCAGGGGAATTTGTTTGATGTTATTTATTCAAATCTGGGAAGGGTGGTTGTGCAAAGACCAAAGAAAAGTGGTTTTAGGCTGACAAATGCCAAGGGGTTTTTGTTTTGTTTTTAAAGCCCAAACAAACCCTTTGGGAAAAAAAAAAAACCTTGGCTGGGTACATAATAGCATGAAATAGACCATTTCTTTCATTCTGCTCCCTAAAAATCTAATTCTTTATGCATTTGAAGTGGGAGTTGAGGCAAAAACAGAGTTTAGCTCTGCTGACCTATATTCATGAAAAGAGAAGGCTTGCTAAGCATTGCAAGAAAATATATAAGGCTGTTTGCATACTCCGATGAAACGTATACACATACTGACAACACTTCGGGGATTCTTCCTCTTCTCGCCGCGTGTTTCAGCCCTTTGCAGCCGGAATCAGTCGGTCCGTGCTGTCCGTACCACCTGCGTTCGAGCTCCCCATCACAACGGCACCAAGGAGGAGCAGCAGAGCGGGTAGTTTAGCGTGAGCAAGGAGCAGAGGTGGCACTGGAAACCTCCCTGATCCCAAGGCTTAAAGGTGAACCTTTATTCATTAAAAAAAAAGCAAAAACAAAACCAAAAACCAGCTATTTTTGTAGTGCACAGCCTCATGGTGATCATGCTGCTTCTTGCATAACTGTGGCACAGATGTTATTTTTTGTAATGTTGCCTGGCTTATTTAAAAGGGAAAGGGAGGAAGGGAATTTATCTCTTTGGAGATGAATATGTGGAGCCCATTAGTTACAAAAAGTGTGAAGAGCTTGTTACAGCTGAAACTAGCACAGCTCTGAAAGGCTGATCTGCAGAGTAGAGCTCTTCAGATAAAGAAGCAGTGTTGTATCTTCTGGAGTTTGTTGTACGTGTTGCCAGATAGCCTAAAATCAGCCCTCGCTGAAGTATTTTCACACATTGTGTTTGGGCAGATGCTTAAGGATCTTGTGGAACCGAGACCAAATCTGAATGTCCGTTTAATGAAATAGGGCGTTGGCAAAGCTCAGTCGCACTGGGTGAGCAGAAGTAGTGCTCAGAGCTGAGGGACGTGGGAATGAAATGCGTCACCGGGCGTTGCTGAGTGTTAAAGTATTCATCTTATTGCACTGGACAACAAAACCTTTGTAGCTGCTTTCTTTGACTGAAGGAATACATGAGGAACTACTCGGGGTTGTGCTGGCAGGAAGAAGTCACGTGCAACCCTACGAAGTCCTGGTGGAACAGGCGAGAGGAGGTAACGCCACCATCCCCATTTGGCATTTCCGATGACCTTGGAAGCTTTTCAGTAGCAGCAATGCAAGTAAGCAAAGATGAAAGTGGTAAACGCTGTATTTATATTTAATAACGTTGACTTAACAGCCAAGTGCCTGCTGTTTCGGATCAGCGCAGCGTGCTGCTTCTCGACGTGTTTGCTCTCCGAGGCTCGCCTGTCCTGGTTGCGTGGAGGCGCTCGCTGGCGGCCGAGGGGCTGCAGAGCCTCGCGTACAGGACGGGGGGATGTCAGCGTTGACGTCCCAACTCCTGACGCGTCGGAGATGAGTCTCTGCTGGGTCGCCTGCTGTGGGAAATAAAGCGCGAGGCAGAATAAATACCAAACCACAGCCATCGAAGGCTGGAGCGTGCTAACCCAGCGTGGTGGCAGGGTTACGTGCTGGCTGGGGTGAATTCCTGCTTCTCGGCGTCCCCACGGGATGGAGGCAGTGGGCAGTGGTGAGGGCTGAGCACCCTGGCAACACCCCTCGGGTTGAACCCCCACGGTGCAAGCCGCCTCTACCCACTGTGGAGGGTGTGCGCGAGGAAGGCTGGCCTGGAATAGAAGGGCTTGTGCTTGATGCAAGCTGTGTTTACTTTTGAAAATTCAGTTTATTAAACTCAAGGCTGCAGAACTCTGGGGATCAGTGATGCTGTCTGAACATCACCTCACGCACCGCACAAGCAATTTTTCAAAATTACTTTTTTAATTAAAAGTTGTATCGGTTTCATGCAAGTTAAAGGAAAGTTCACGGGCTTAGCGGCGTCTGAAACCAGGTTTGGGAAGAACCTTCTTCTGCCCTGGTAAGTTTATCCAAAATAGCCAGTGTGCATGTGAGGAGAGGGGAATCTCCTCCCGTGCCTCGCATCCGAGGAACTGCAGGGTAAAGGTATTTATTGATTATCAGTCAAGCTGCGTTCCAATATCCTCCGCAATAGCTGTGCGGAGCTGAATTGGAATATGAACACAAGGAAAACAAGGAGGGCTCGAGGTACAGCAGAGGAAAGTCAATACAGAAGTTATTTAAATGTCAGCTGCCTGGAAGAGCTCTGCTCAGAAGCTGCAAGGAGAGATTAGGTCTAGGACATAATGCATGAGCGTGAGGAAGGAGGAAGATTGCGGGTCAGGTGCTGCAGGGAACGCGTGTGAAAGGAATGTATTGAGGAGGAAGGCAAGAAGAAATTACTGGTTGAAAATTACATCTGACAATTAGTTCTGAGCAAT
Source organism: Heteronetta atricapilla (assembly GCA_011075105.1). Classification (NCBI taxonomy): domain Eukaryota; kingdom Metazoa; phylum Chordata; class Aves; order Anseriformes; family Anatidae; genus Heteronetta; species Heteronetta atricapilla. Next base: position 16,534,867 of record CM021734.1, on the reverse strand, counting down.
TAATTGGAGAAGCACGTGGCTTTTGGAGACGGGAAGGCTGCGGTCATAGTTGGTGGGCGATCTGATCCATCGTGTTACTTGTCGGCACGGCTGGTTGGCAGGGACGAGCAATGCTCATCACAGACCTGGGTGCTGCATTCACGTTATATTGTGTTTGCTTTCTGAACGTATATGCAGCGTCCCTGCAAGCAAAGGATTCCTGGAATTCAAATTACGTGGGCTAAACAAAGCCAAGAGGCCTAAGTTATAATTGCGTGGCGTTCATCGACTTAAGTAGGTTTGCATTCGGGGAGAACTCCATCCGAAAAAAGTCACTGCTTGGTAGATGAGCGGCCTTCTGAATTTCATGGCTATCCTCGTCCCAGTGCTGAGCCCTGCTGTGGCAGTCCTCGGGCGGTGCCGTGCCCCCATCTCATGGAGGTCGGGATGCGTGTGGCAGCGGTGCGGTGTCCCAGGTCACGTAACAGGTCCCGGACCGGCTCTGCTTTGGGTGCCAGGACCATTTCTTTACCTTGGGCACCTGACGTGAGCACGTAGCAGCATGCACTGGTTGTGTTTGTATCAGTCACGCGTTCTTGTGGTCTTGTTGTGCCACCCCGAGAGCAAACACGTATTTATTAAAAACCATCCCAACCGGCGCACGTGCTCCTCTCCTGCAGAGAGGACAAGAGAACAAACAGCCCATGACGAGCATCATTAGCAGCATTTAATGCTCGGCCGGGTGTGAAGCAGAGGAGCCCATTTACGCTGGGAACTGTGTGATCGTTCAGAGGGCAGGATGACCAGGCAGGCTGAGCATGTAACTAACAGGAGGGACAGAAGATGGATCCGAAGCCATGCTCTGAAGCCCTGAACGTAGGTAGGAGTGCGCTGAAGATGCAAGGAAGGTGCCATGTAGTGGTCTGAGCCCAGGAGACAAGCAAGCCCAAGCTCAGTCCTCGCACCAGCACTCACCCAGGCCATTTCCCCAGTGGACGTAGGGTGCTGATGTCATTTTTCTGTCCTGCTCGCCCCGCTTGTGCAGTGGGATTGTTGATATGGAGGTGTTTGCTTCCCTGGAGTGTTGTGAAAATTAGTTGAAGTATGCGGTGTGTGTTGAAGGAGCCCAAGTCTCTTGGTGCTGATCGTTGTAACAACCACTGCCTTAAAAACACTTCTCTAGTTCTTCTAGAAAGAAAGATTTCCTCTCTTGCTAGGGTTGACTCCTCATATTTTTAGTGTTCTTTGTGCGTGGCTCAGCTCTTTTTTAAACAGATGAGTTTTATAAAATCTTCTATTTTGTCCTGTATCTGAGCCTCAAATTTTGATCACTACACAAAACGAGAACGGGAGGCAGAAGGCCCCATGCCAGTGACACGGTTGCTGCCTTCCTTGCTGAGCAGTGCTTGCGGTCCCTCGTGCCTTGGGACAGACCCGTGAGGATGCTCTGTTACACCCATCTAACGTCGGTTTGGCTGGGGAGGATCCTTCAGCACCTACAACGTGGGCTGTGTCTCTAGAGAAAGCTGAGAAGCAAAGGGGCTGGCGGGAGGGGTGGGCCTGGAGCAGCGAGAAGGACTTCAGGGAAAAGAGATGCTGTCCTTACCGCTGTTACTGAGACGGGGCAGTGGCCACTGGCATCCCCTTCAGGGACACGTGGCTCCAGTGCAGCATCAGCTTTGTTGGCTTCATCAGCCTGATGGACCAGCCAACCAGGTAAGCATACCCTGCGCGTTTCTGTTTGCCTGCTCCTCAAGTGCTGAAAAAATGAGGCAATTCTTCAAAGTTTTGCATATAGAACTCTCTTCCTTTTTATATGACATAGAGGAGCTATCATGCTTAATTAAAAGGCTCACGCTATTCTTCTGAAGCTTTCTATTCCAGTAAAAGGTGGAGAGATCTTTCTGAAGATTACTGTTGGCCAGGACTGGTTTCCTGTCAAAAAATGACCTGTTTTAGCAGTTTCTTCAAAAAGCATCTGGGTAGCCAGTTGAACCAAAACTAAGAGGGAGTAGAAATACGAAGAACAGTTTCTGTAAGCGTTTAAACCAGACATTTCTTGGAGGGGATCCTTCCAAGGGTTGGTCTAGGTTGACTGTAGGTGGTATTAAAAAACTCAGATGCGACTGGAGGTTGGATTGGAAATGAAAGGAGAGACGAAGGAGACAAATGGAGGGCGGAGTGCAGAACTCGTAGGGCGAGAAAACTCCCCACCTTCCTCACAGCACTCGCCTGAAACATGGGTAAGCCTTACCTTCCTCCTGGGCTTGGTCTCCTCCTCTTCTCCTCGCCTTGTCGCTCTCTTCAGTAGCAAAGCCGCATCCCATGCAGGTTCCTTTGCTTCTGGTGCCTGAGTTCACGTAGAGGATGAGATGAAACTCGGTTTCTAATAGCTCTCTTCTAATTCTGCTGCATAATGGAGATGAGCAGTACTTACATAACGATATCCTGGGATGTTAATAGATTTAATAACCCAGAAAGGTGGGAAGACATTCTGAATTACCTATAAAAACTGCATCTAACTAATGAAGTTCATGGGAAGCTCATCTCTTTGAAGAAGAGTCGGATGGTAGACACAAGACTTCTGCATATGCTCAGGGGAGGAAAAAGGATGAAGTTGGCTGTCCCAGCCAGCATAAATCTCCCATTAAAATCAGTTCTTAGGTGCTGGTGGATTAACCCAGTTTTACACGGGGTTCTAGTTAAACTCTTGTAAAAATGTAAACAACACAAGCTTCACTTGATCTTTTTTTTCCAAGTGTAGATGTGTTCCGGTCTTAGGGATTACAGTGCTGTATGTGCCCGGTGAAAACAATCAGTTCATTAATGCTGTTTTGTTCGACCTTGCCCCCCTCTCGCCATGGTGATAAGGGACCTTAATTAGATCCAGAACAAATGCTGGAGAGTTTGACAAAAAGGAGAAACCCGGGGAAGGGGTGGAGAAATGCAACGATGTTGTTAGCAGATACACGCAAAGAGCCGTACCCTGCAGAGGAGAGACCGTGCTTTGTCGAAAACCTTGGTTTTCCTTCCTGAGGAGGCTGTGAGCGTGTGTGGACGGCGTGGGGAAGCGGCGTTGGCAGCTGTGGGGTGGTCAGGCCAAGCTCTGAGGTGCGGGCACCTTTCCGTCTGCCGAGGGCTGGGCCAGGAGAGCGCTGCCGGCGGCGTGCTGGGCGTTACCGATGCGCCTGCACCCGGGTGTCGGGGACGTTCCCCGGTGGGAAGGGGACGAGGGGCTGGCTCGGTTCACGCGTCCGGCCGCGTACAGGGGGTGTCTGTCGGGAGGGTGAGAGGGGAAGGAGAACAAGAGCTCTTCCAGCAGCATCTACGTGGAAGGGGGAACTGCGAGGCTGAAGGAGGGAAAGGAAGCTTGGCAAACGCCATTAGCTCAGAACCAAAGAGAGGCAGCTTCCTATCAGGAAACTCAAAGAAATCAAGCACACGGCAATACAAGCATTAAAAACAAGCACGATATATTCTTTAGTAAAAAACGTTGGGTTGTTCTTTTTTTTAAAAAAAAAATCTGATTATTGGGTGTTTGGGGTCCCCCTTCAAAACCTCCTCTGTGGTCGTTTGAGGTAGAATATTAATTCAGGTTAGAGTTTCAGCATTTTATTCGCTGCATTTCTCCTTGGCGATGCGAGGACTGCGGCTGTCAGCTCTCACACCTCTGTCCGTGGTGCTCTGCGTGCTGCCTGTAGGGTTACACGGCATTCCTCCCGGCGTTATGCTCAGTAAACTAAGATAAGAATATCTCCTTGAGTCTGTCACGGGAAGTGTGTTTTCCAGGTCAGAAGATAGTTAAACTACTATTTTTTTTTTATGTCAGAGTTTCTGTATTGCAACATACGGGTCTCGGTGCACGGAAGAATATAGTTCAAGTGAAATTAGTTTCGTTACAAGATGATGGTGCATGAAAGGCAAGCGTGTTGCTAAGGACTGTTGGACAATACAAGGTCCGGAACTGGCCATCCACCTACCCAAAAGAGTTAGGGACTTCTTGAGTAAGAAGAAAGTGCAGTTCCTTTCTTTTTAAAAATATACGAGTTATCTTCTAGACAGCGTGCATCAAACCACTAATAACTGAACGAAGTGTATCAAAAAGCAGATCTGGGTGCCTGTGGGCCCTATGCGAGACACAAAGGTGCTGAAGCAGCAGCGTGAGAGGCGACTGCAGTGGCAGTGAATGCAGAACCGCCCGTCAGCCTCGACTGCGTGGCAGTAGCCTTCGTGTCATCTGGGGCCACGCTGCACTGCCGCACCCAGTGCATTGGGGTGAAGAGACGGGAACGAGGCTTGGAAGGAAAGCATTTGACTGGGTTGGGTAACGCTGCTCGGCAGGCGGCCTTGGGTTTCACAGCGCTTCAGGGGAAAAAACAAAACACTACGTTTTATATATCGATAATTTTTGGGGTTTAAATTTGTGTTTGCTGCACTCGGGGTATGTTGTATAGAACAAAGTTATTTGGGATGTGTTAGTTGGGCAGGTTCCTTCTTGGTTGGTTTGGATGGGACTTGGGTTAAGGAGAAGGCTCCAGGTGGCTCCTCAGGGCACAGGGGTTCATCTCGACAAAGGCAGCTTTGTTTTTCCTGCAGTGCGTGCTGGCAAGAGGAACTATTTGAAGTTGGTTAGGTGGATGATTTCTTATGTGTAGGCACAGACAGTAGGATAAAAGGAACTGCTGATTCTCGTCGTTCACTGTTTCTGTGCGTTTCCAATAACCATCTTCAGGATTTTCATTCGAGGCTGGCAAAATCTCCTGTCAAATTCTTGACGTCTTTTCAAAACCCCAGAGTTACTTCTTTGGGCTTTTTTTCCACATTTACCTTGAGAACGCGATGGCCTTAGATATCCAGGGCTATCTAGTCTTTGTATTTTGCAGGAACAGAAAACAGGCTTCTTACTGGAATCAAACAAAAAATCAGGTTGTTTCATTTAAATCTTCCCGTTTGCCTTCGCAGGCTGAGAGTGACTGGTGTTAGCAACAAGTCTGAATTACGGTAAGAGCAGGGATGTAGAGGCAGCCCCGTGGACGCTCGACGGAAAGGGACTTCGGATGAATACATACAAGATGCTTACAGTTTAGATGACACGAACAAAGTGAGGTCCGAGGGTAGAGGCTGGGGGGCCTTGAGTTTTCAAATGGCTGACGTGAAGGGTCAGGACGGGTCCGCAGCAGTGGCCTGCCACCTGATGGGAGCTCCATGGAAATTGTTAGCGGGGTTTCCGTTCTCCATTAGCTTGTAGTCCACAAAATTCCTGTCCGATAACCCTTGCTGCAGAATTTAAGGGGAAGTCTCATGGTTCTGGACCGGTCCACAAGTGCCTGTGGGCAGGCGTGGGGACGATGACACCAGGACAGCGGGCTTGGAAGTGTTCTCGAGTGGGACGAGGCCACAAATTCAGTGGCCAACTTGGGTTGAAGTTGCTGTTGGGCTGCTGGCAGGCTCCATCAGAGCAGCAAATGCACTTGCAGGGTACTTAGTGGCATAATTAAATGTTCTAGAAGATTTAGTCCTAAAACATGATGAATGTTTTCTTTCTTTTTTTTCTAAAAGCTTTTGTTCTTAGTGATTGTAAATTTTTCGCATCCAAGAAATTTTCTTTGGCTTTTACTAAGGCAAAATGTTATGGGAGAGTCTTTTAAAATTGCTGTTGAAAGCTCAGATTTGGAGTTAAAATTTCAGCCTTTGCTGATTCCCTTCCATCCCAGATGGATGTTTTGTCCATCTGCAGACAGCGACAGGGAGCAAACACAAAAAGCCAAGACGCAGAGGGTGCTTTCTTGCCCCGCTGCCGTCCTTGCCTGTACGTGAAAGTCACGGTGGCTTACTGAGGGCTTCCCGAGCTGTTGAAACCCCTCTTTAATCCTTAGTCTGGTTTCCACCTACCTCTGTTAACAGTTGTGGAGATGAAAAGCCTTGCAAATTTTGTTAAAGGTGTGAATGGCGTGCCTTTGGAAGATGCTGAAGAAGGTTGGCGTGCCGCTCTCAGGTCCCTTCTGCAAAAGCTCTGGGTCTGCAGGGTAGGTGCGTGAGGCGTGGAGGAGTCTGCAGACAGCTGGCTTTGTGCACGGGTGTAGGTGGTGGGTGTTTCGGTGAGGGTGGCTCCTCCCGTGCCGCCTTAGGGTTGCGGTGAGCAGCAGGGGTTAGTTACGGGGTGTGCTATGGGCTCTGCTCGCGTGGTTGCCCAAAGACTGGTGCGGCTGCCTCCCCCCGGGCCGCTGGCAGGGCGATGCGGCTGCGGTATGGTTGTGCTAAGGGGTCCTTAGCGGCCTGGCGTCTGCTTCTGCAGCTTCTCCTGAGCTGATTATTGAAGCCTGACGTTAAAAAGATGGAACCTAATTAAGGATTAAGCGAGGGTATTTACCGTGAGTCTGTTCAAGGTCCCGATTCGACCCCTCAGGTGCCTTCTCTGGGGAGTCTCAGCCTGCACCTCAGGCGTATCCAAGAACATGCTGTAAGAGGAGGATTCAAGGCCGTATGGAAATGCCACGTGGCTCCCCGAGTGCTGGCTCAGCAGTTTTAAGAGATGTGCAAATTGGTGGGGGCTTCGGGGCGCGTGCTTGGTTCCTGGTTGGGGACCCTATAGCGGGTCCCAGCCCGTCAGGGCTGCGGGAGCGCTCCCTTTCTTCTTGCCATCGCCCCTGGCAGGAAGCTGGTCCAGCAGCGCCTTGCAGACGTGCCCGGGATGGAGGTACGGGGGGAACGTGCCCAGCTCCCTTTGTAGGTGACTGGAAGAGGAAGCTGGGCTGGAGTCTGGGACGCCCTGTGGTGGCGATGTCTCCAGGATTGTGGTATGGGTCCAGGATCTGGCAAGCCAAGCGCTGCACTGGCTTTTAGAGCTTTTTAGGTGCTTTTAGGGCAGAGTGATGCAGCAATCATCCAAGGCCCATCGCAGTGTCCTCCCCATGATCCCAGCCTGGTCATCTCTTCCTTTACCAGGAGAGCCCGGGTGTCTGTTGGGGGTCCATCCTGGCAGGGAAGCCCAGGCACTGTTTGCCTGTCCCTCTGGCTTCCCCGGCCTCGTAGCCTCCGCGCTCCTGGCACCGGGGCCGTCCCCCACACACCGATGGTGATGGGGAGCTGGCACGGCGCTGGCCGTGCAGGCAGGGGAGCAGGGAAGGTGACAAAGCTCCGGCAGGGCTGCGGGGCTGCTGGCAGTGCCCCTCTGCAGAGCCCGGCTGGGAGCTGCTCGCTGTAACGTTGCGGTATGGCCCTGCTCTCCTTACGCAGCGACCCGGAGCTTGTCGGTCGTTCAAGCAAATGCGCGGGCAAACCGGTAAGCGTGCACAAATGTCCCAGAAATGAAACAGGCAAGCGGAAAGTGAGGGTATGAAAGGGGGGAGGAGGGAATAAAAACTATAAGGCTTTGTAAAAAGCTTGATTGTAAGCAATTTGTAAGCAGATGTTTGGAGCATGAGTTTTACTTTGCGTTTTGGAAACTTTCTAGTCTTTTCTTTCTTGTTAATGACAAAATGACAGTACCACTTCCAGGTCTGCCAGGAACAATCTCCCGTGTGCTTCGCTGCATAAAAATTCTTGTTGTGACCTGTAGAAATTTACCACAGAAACATGAAATGTCTGCGTAACCCCACGCCAGTGCCAAACGCTCTTGCTACTCATCAACTTTCTGCCCGTTGTCTGGAAAAGCAAGGGCTGTGGCCCTGTTAGGTGCTAAGCAAGGCTCTTTAACAAATCTCTGAATCCCCTTTTCGCAGAAGGTAGAAGTGAGGGCAGGAGGCCGGTGGCCCGATTTTGCAAAGGTGCCGTAGGTGCTCAGCTCCCAGGGGCGTTGGGGCGAGGGCGATGAGCATCGCAGAGATCACTGAGCCTGGCGGAACGGCTCACGTGCTCGCCTTGACTCACGCGATTCAGCTGGCTTCCCCGCAGCTGCTCGGAGGTTAACCTGTTCCTCTCCCACCTGAGATGGCCGACGAGGAAGCCACCCACATCCATGCCAGCGCGTCCACCCGGGGGACTCGGCGCCTGCTTGACGATGGCAGCAGCGTCTGTCCGGGAGGCGGTGGTTGGGGTTTCCTCCCCCTGAGGAAAGCTGGCTAGGATTTGCCAGAAAACAGACATTTCATCTGGTCTAGTTAAACCCTTCAGTTCAGCCTAAACTAAAGCCTGACGTGCTGGTTGCTCTTGTCTGAGTGGGAGAAGATGTTTTGGGTACGTAGGTGCCAGAGCAGTGCCGCTGGTGGTGGTGTCCCTGGGAAATGCAGCTAGCCCCAGGAGCCAGGAGACTTAAAAGAATCCCGTTTTTGCCAGCATGTATGCAACAAAGGTTAACCTTATCCCCAAATTTGCTGGCTTCATTTGACTCGAGTCTTTCCCTTCTTCCTAAACTCCCCGTTATGGTTTTAAACGCACAAGTTTAGTATTCTTGATTGTGGTCCTAAAGCTGCGTAGCACTGCTGGAAATATATAAAATACCTTCTGACACTTGCCATTTCTTTCTATGAGTGTGACCTCTGGAATAATTCCAAAGCTCTGGGAAAGAATGAGATTTTCAGTAATGGCTACAGGCACTAAGGGCACACATACCATTGAGTATCAGTGGGATTTATGCTCCTAAGTTGCTGTAAGTGCATTTCAAAGTCACATCCAAAACGTACCCTTCAGAACAAGATATGTTGTTAATGGTGTGGCTTTTTTTTTCTTTAAAGCAGATGTGTAGTATAAATGAACAATAAAATGTAAGGTGGCTTATAATGTTATTACTGCAGAAGAATGGTTAAATACGCAATCATTACAAACAACTGAATTTTTGAGAGCTTTCCTTTTCAGGATTGCACTTTGGTATGTTGATAGTCATCCAGCCTGAGAGAAACCGAGGGCCTGAGGTTTCAGGGCAGAACTCCTTTACTCCGTTGTTAATCAAGAAGAAATTTCTATATATTCCTACTGAGACAAGAAAATATCCCCAGTTTCCAAGAAATGTTCTAGTACCCTGATGGTTAAATGTAAATGAGACCCTGTCATTAAAATCCATAGATTCACAGCGCTAAATGACAAATTGCATTTACCACATCGCTTAACGCACCATTCTTTTATTTTAATATCTTGGAGGTTTGTTACTGCTCAGCAGTGTCTCCCAAGTTTTCCAGGGGTTTCAGCTCTGGCTTGCGCTGGTCTCCAGTGGAAGTTTGCCTTCCGCTGCCTGCCGGATCTCCTGGAGGAAGGACTCGGGCTGCTGCTGCGTGAGCAGATCCCTGCCGCCTTTCTCGTTGCAGTACCCAAACTAGCTCTTTGGATACACCCTGTTTTTGCCCTACACGCACCGTTTTGCCCTCTTTCCTTGTCACTGCCTGCCCACGTTTCGTTTCTGAAGGCTCTTTTTGAAGAGAAGGCGATCCCTTTGGGAACGATCTTCTGCTTGGTGACCGTGTCTGAGCTGCTGGTCCATGGAATCCCGTCGTAGCGATGGTGCTGGGCTCTCCTATTAGCAACTGTAGTTACATATTTAAACATATTTCACATAAGTAATTATGCTTTATGGCCTGTAGCCAAACTGACTAATCCTGCTTCCTAGGAGCTCCAGAAAAAAAAAAATATGCACGCCTAGAACTTGGCTAAAACTTCCCTTTGGCTACTTCACGCCTTTCCCTACGGTCAGGCAGCGCTCAGCAAATATGGGTGTCTTCACACGTACAGATCTCGCAGCGAGTGCTTCCAGCCATCCATCTCTCCATCTTTGAGGCTGCCTTTGGTGGCACGCCGGGGACCGGTTTGCTGGGCTCGTTCTCATCCTTGTGCTGCTGTAGAGGAGCTGCTCGGGTGGCAGCGGCGCTGGTGTCAGTGCACAGGTAGGCACGGCGCGTGGGCAAGGCTAGAGGGGGTCTGGGCGTATTTTTTACATCGGAGTATCCTAAGTTAGGTTTAAAATGTGAAGCCATTAAACAATGAAAGTGGTGCCTGCTCCTGTAGAGGTCAATTTAACTGGTATAGCGGCACAAAAATACACAAAGGACCTATGTAACAAAACCTAATCGGCTTTAGCTTGAGGGTTACCAGAACCCACATCTTTCAGCTCGCTGCTGTCGGTACGTTTCTACAGCTCAGCACTATTTATTTATTGCAATTGAAGCGCAGTATTTGTACCTATTAAGCCTCTGAGTTTCCTTTGTAGCTCCCTCCATATAAAGCAAGATGCGGCATTATTATTAAACTGTTCTTGAGGCTAAACATCGCAAATGTTATTCATGTGTGTTTATTAACAAAGGAGGAAGGAGGAGAAGGTTTAGCGCGTCTGGTTTGCTCGACTTGCATCAAGGATAACTTTGTAAGGGGAAGAGCTTTCAATAAGAATTTGAAATTGCATAATGAAAAGGTCCTGGAAATAATTAAAAAAAAAAAAAAAAACGGCCTGAAATCCCTCTGAGAATTGTTGAGGGTTTTATTTTTTTTTGCATTTAAATTGGCAATGAAGTGTAATGAAGACAGTCAGAAATAACCCCTGACGCCCACACAGGGTATATATAGAGACCGTATTTACTCTGCTGTGCAAGCATCTACTGCAAGATGGCACATTAAAATGTGAACAAAACAGCACATCCACGCTCCTGGATGCCGCAGTGCTGTTACAATCTGATAAACAGTTCGAGTGCGGAGTGCATGCTGTGTGCATGCATTATCTCGCCGTAACGCTCTGCGTGCCCGCATTCAGTGGCCACCAGCTTTGTCTCCCCGGAGCGCGGGGCGGTGCTGGGGGGGGACATTTGCGGGCTGCCCTCCCTCACCTCCGAGGGGATTGCTTTGCACGCTGCCTGAGACCGGCCGCTTCGCTCTGCGGCGCTCCGGCTCCTGAACTTCCCATCTTTGGTGCTTGGGCACGCGTGGGTGGTTCGCGGCCAAGAGTTCAAAGGAACCCTCTTGTTGTGCTGCTCTGCAGCAGCTGATGATGATGTCGAGGTTGTGATGGGTATTTGGCAGGGCATGGGATCCTAAATTAAATCCTAAACTAACGCCGCTCTTGGGCGGTGGGGTCGGTTCACTCTTCGGCAGCGATATTCCAGTGGCATGTTCATGTGCTTTTAGGTTTCATCTTTCTTTTTTTTTTTTTCCAGTATGAAATTGTTTCCAGTCTTTGTAGATATTTGTGACCTTCAGTGTGTGCACTAATCTTTTAATTCATTTTGTACTGAATGTACGGCAGAGTGAGACGTTAGCTTCTGAGGCTCATCTCAAAGGGTACGTTAGCTCTAAAAATCTGAAGTATCGAATCTGGGAAGGAAAGACGAGCCCAGTTTTAAGTAACCAGCCTCTTTGTACCCCCAAGCTGTTTCACCTCTCCAATGTCATATTGCCGATGTTTGTAGGTGATAACGTAGCATGAAAAGAACTTTGAGCATCCTGCAACGAACGTTTTGACATTCAAGTGGATGTTTGCTTTCACGTTTGCCATATTTTTGTATACCTCTGTGAGAAATGCATTGCGGAGCCTTTGCATCTCAAGTTAGCTAAAAATGTTTTAAATGCCAGCGATAACGAATTGCAGCTAATGATTTCAGCGTGGGCATCCCGTTGCTCTGGCTGCGCCGTACAGCAGGAGGCTGGAGTTCATCGTGCTCCCCTCCTGCCCACCTTGCTTTCTGGATGCTGAGGGAGAACAGGCAGAAGGGTTTGGTCTGGGCTTTGTGGGGTCAGATGTTTTGTTTGGTTTTTAGGCAGCAAAAGGATCGGCTTTCTGGTCAGCAAGAAAGGCAGCGTTTATCTACTGCGCAAATGGTTTTCAGGATGCAGTCCCGTGGCCTCCCATTTCATGAGTTCTCGCTCTAATTAAAAGGAGCATTCCTTAAACACGTAGGTATGGCGAAGAGGAAGAAAAAAATATGTGGCTAGTTGTTGGCAGCAGCTCGTGTTTGCAAAGGAATGTCATCACCTTCAAAATTTGTTGTTTGTAAGAACGCTTTTTTACCTCCCAGCGTTGCGAGTAGCATTTAAAATAAGCAACGCTGAGAAAAGATCATCAGAGTTCCTGTATTTTTCCAGGCTATTTTTGCGAAGATATCTGTATAAAAACATTCAGAGTGTTTTTCCTACTTTGTATAGATTTTTTTTTCCACACAGCTGCAGCAGAGAACAAAGGTTTTATATTGGAAAAAGTATTATTTCTAAATTCTTACGGGGAAACTGGGACAGACAAGGTATGTAAATTAACTTCTAACTCCCTTAAATTCTAACAGATTTTAAGAAGGCAATTTGCCTTTTAGTTTACAATCTCATCCAGATACTGTCATGCAGTATAAACAATAAAATTAAATGATTGCATTCACTGTGTGGTTTTCATCGAAAACGAACTCCTGAGGCAGCGACCTGAGGAGAGGCTCAGGAGGGCTCGGGCGCGATGTGGTACGTGCTACTCCTGGTCGGTGCTTCCCTTCTCTTCTGGTGCTCCAGGTGTCTTGGTCAGTGCGTTTATTAGGTCCGTAGCGAGGGAGGCCTCGCTTGCAGAAAAACACGGGGGACAAGACGTAGCGTTCAGCTGGTTGCATACCCAGAAATTCACTTGGCTGGTCTTGAACGGGACATTTCGTGGAGCTAGTGGTGTTGGAGACATCTCTGTGCTGTGCTAACGCCTGGGTGGCGTTAGGTGTTTGTTGGTGTTAGTGGAGGGGGGGAAGCCCCTGGGGTGGTTGGGCATTTTGCGTGTGGAGGCTAGCACCAGCAGAGATCTCTAGATCGGCCTTGACTTGTTGATGTTGTAGAAGTCCATCCGCTGCGCCTTCGTCAGCATCTCATCTGGGGTTGGTTGCAAGGGGGAGAGAAGACAACCCAACCCAACCCAACCCAACTCAATCAAAGAGAGCCGGGCAGGATCTTTAGGTCAGGCCTTAGATGACCAAGGACCTTTGGGGGAGGACCCAGGAGCTGGTGCAGGCGGGTTTGGGAGCACCGCAGCCCTTCCTGCTGAGGTCCTGTCCCTCCTGGTGCTTCCACCCTCGGCCGGTGCCACCCTCCTGCGGGGGGCTTTGCGGGGTCTTGAAGCCTCCCGGCACCGTTTTTGTCTGCTGGCCACTCTCGTTTTGGAGGAAGCAGGGAAACTCAGCCGCGAAGGTGGATTTCCATCCCCGGCTCCCCTCTGTGTTGTTACAAGCGTTTGCAGAACATATGGTGTGCAAGAAGCACCCTTTCTCGGTGAGATCCAGGCAAATTCTCAGCATATCAGGGTGAGTTACTTTTAGAGCATCTCTTAACTCTTTAATCGACGGATTTCCATCCTTTAGCGCTGCAGGAAAACATATGGTTCTTCCCCCCCAGCAGTGTTGTGGTTGTTTTTTTGATATTTTTTTTCCTTTTTTTTTTTTTTTTTTGTGTGTGTGTGTATGGTTGTGGGGTTTTTATTTGTTTGTTTCATTGGTTTGTATTATTTATTTCCTTTCTTTTCTCAGAGCAAGACAGAAGGGAAATACTTTATACCACCTCTAAATACTGGCCAGGTGGCCTTTTGGGGATGACATTATTTTATCTTGGCTAAGCTTTTGCACGCGGTTTAAATGACAAACCCCTCAAACTCTGGATTATTTGCAGGCCAGACTCTGACCTTTCTGTATGCGGTTGGGGGTTTTTAAAGCCCTGGCTCGTTAGTACTACCTGTCGGAGCAGTATTTTCCTTGCTAACCTCTGCCACTGCTGTACCCCAAAGTAAGGTTTCCCAGCCCGTTGCTGATTTTTATTCTTGGATGTACTGCACCAAGCATAAATATTTTACGTTGGATCTGCGTATCTTACTTACCAGTGGACAGCTCTGCTTAATAAGGAAAGACAGAGAAAGAGTTGCTACTGCGGCTTGTTAGGCAGAGCTCAGGTTTTTAATGGCTAAAATACAGGCACTTTCAAATTTGCATTTGTTTAAAAACAATCACCAAGACGCTGTTGAACGCATGAAAATGGTGAGGTTAGAGCCTGTTGCACATAAGCTGGCATGTAATCTGCACAGTAGATACTTTAAAAAATGTTCCTGTACCTTGAGAATAGCCAATGAACACGTTGTTTGGTTTGGTTTTGGTTCGTTTGAAGTCGCTTCTCGGTGTCCCCCACCCTACAGACACGTGGGATCAGTGGCCAGCAACTGCAAGGCGAAATCTCATTCTGTTTTTGTACAGGCCACACAACCTGTGTGCTATTACCAGCTGTTTGCTTTGGAAAGCAGCGTAAATAGATCCCCAAACAGATCCAGAGGGTTAATTTCTCGGTGCTGTACCGCAGGCTGAACAGACCTCCGGCGCTAGGACGGCGAGTTCGTATTCCTGTGGAAACGGCACGGCACTGACGGTACGTGGGTCACAGCAGGTACAGGCCAGCTTCACGTTGGTTTGGACCTTCCTGCCCAAGGCATCTTGATCTAACTTTCGAATCCCGAATGACTTTTTGTCGCCTTTTCTTCATTTTGTTCATTCCTGCACGCACGTTGAAGCGTTTGCCATTCCAAGCCGGTGCGTTCCTATTCCAGAAATGTGGGGACCTGGGTTTTTTTTTCCACATCGGAGCCTGTGGCAGGTGCATTGTGCCAAACATGGCTCTGGGACGCATTGCTCCGGCCTCCTGCCAGCAGTGGGACAACGGTGGCGTTTGCTGGTGGTGGCATCGTCCCTTTGCTGGTGACGGCAGAGCCTCAGCAGCTCGGCTTATCCGGGCTGCAGGTTTGACAGGGCTGTTCGCATAGAGCCGTGGTGTTTATGTTAACAGATAACGATAGATCTTCTTGCGTCCCATTAGTGCTTTTTTTATTTATTTTATTTTTTTTCTATTTTTTTT
>CM021734.1:16503345-16520115 GCA_011075105.1 Heteronetta atricapilla | reverse complement strand
AAAAAAAAAAACATAAAAATCAGATGCTTGGCTGTTAGAGGAGCGAGGCTCGGAGCGCTCAGCGCTGCCCAGGATCGTGCCCTCTATTCTCATAACGTGACATTTGATAACTTCTGTTTTAGCATACATAATTACAAATGCCAAAGCTGATTTGGCTCCCTCTGAGGACGGCGCGAGCGGTAACAGCTCCATTATGATTAGGCAGAACAATTATGTGGCTCCTAAAGGAGGGGGAAAAAAAAAACCAACCAACTGTGCCTTCCTGCGGCAGCGCCGTGCGCGCTCGGGGCACGT
Organism: Heteronetta atricapilla; assembly: GCA_011075105.1. NCBI lineage: Eukaryota > Metazoa > Chordata > Aves > Anseriformes > Anatidae > Heteronetta > Heteronetta atricapilla. The sequence continues at coordinate 16,519,821 of CM021734.1, read as the reverse complement.
GCTGCGTCAAGGAGCGAGCGTTTTGGCCTCGTCTGGAGTGACTTCATCCCAACGCCCTCCGCATGTTTCAGAATCATTGCTCCGTCTCCAGAAGCGGCTCTGGAGGCATCAGCCTCCCCCGTGCCTTTCTCCCCAGCTCTCGGAGTTACCTTTAGGTGGAATGCACAAGGCACGCGGAGGGGAAGAGCGCGTTAGGAGGTGCCGGTGGCTGCGCGGGGAAGCGACGAGGGAAGAGCGCAGGCAGTTTTGTTGCTAACCTTGCCTGGTTCTCTGTCACCTGTCCATGTCCCACCCTACCCTGGTCTGTCTCCTGGTGCAAGAGGCTGTAATTCAGAAGCTGACTAGGGGGTGATGCATCAAATACGCTGAATCCCTTAGGGATTAGTTTTCTGATGTGCGCACCGTTCCCTGCTGGTGGTATTTAGATGATGGAAGAAGGAGATTTTAGCCCAGTTACATTTTGAGTTTTGTATCGGTGTCTGCAGCCCGATATCTAGAAGTGGCAAATTTACCAATTTGGCTTGGCTATGATTAACCTACGTGTGTCTTAACCTACGTGTATCTTAAGGGTCCCGCAGAGGTGGGGAGCTTGTGGGAGCAGGCACTCGTGGCTGGTGTCTGCCACCCTGGGGGTGCCGCTGGTTGCTCTTTGCTTCCCGTAGTGATAAAAATGCGTCAGACTGGGCACGTTGGAGACCTGGCATTTCGCTTTCAAACTTCCTTCTAGCTTTGGGAGGGTCAGGCTTGACTGCTCGCAGCTCCGTACCCGTCAGGAGGCATGGATTTGGCTTATCAAGCAGCGCTGGACTTGCTAAGTGGCTGGCAGACATTATAGAAAAGCGAGATGCTATTCATGCTGCAGTGGATAAGAAGTTGGAAAGCATTGGTTTAAGATTGCAAGAGGCTGAGAGGAAAATTGAAGTCGTGGAGATAACGATCATTGGACCTAATGCTGTTCTTGCTGAGAATGCCAAAGACCGGGTTGTAAGCCGTGCAGAAGTCCAGTTGATGATCTGGAAAATAAGTGCAGATTGGGAATTATCATCTCGGTGGGAGAATCTCGTGGATATATTGATGGAGAAGGAGAGAGATTCATTTGCTTGTTGCAGAGCACGGGTCGAGCTGCATTAAACGCTGGGTGAATTTTTTTTTCCCAAGTGCTTGAGGATGGCGTAAGGGCATCGCGTCCGTAAGGGCATCGCGTCCCTGAAGTGTCAGGCTAAGCAGTGACTCCCCAGGACCACAGAGCAGTGCCGGCGGTGCTGGTGGATGGCTCAGGAACCCAGAACTGGTCCGTGTGTGGCAGCCCCAAACTAATGAAGGATGCGCGTCGGTCACTTCACTAAGCGCTGGGGATCTTTCAGCCCCAAATCCCACAGGGGAGCTTCAACGCTCTGCCATCTCTGTGTCAGTCGGGTTTGCCTTTTTCTCAGACATAAAAAATAATTAAACTTGGTCTGGCTGAAGTGCATCTTGGGTACTCTGCCTCCTTATTGTCAACAAGTTATCATTTCATAAACCGCTTTCTATTTATATAGAAATTGGCAGAGAGGTCTGGACTACAGTCGGTGCCGTCGGCCCGCATCCCTCCTGTTTTTCAGAGAGAGGAAAACGACGTTTGGGGTTAAACTGTTTGTACCGCCTGCGCTGTGCACCAGCAGGCAGCGAGCACACAAAGCCAGCTCAGCAGCGTACCCAGTCCCATTTTTTCTCCCCCAGCAGCATCAGGGCTGCTGGCAGGTTGGATTTCCCCGGCGGAGGAAGGGCGCTCTGCAGATGACGTGCCCCGCCGACCGGCACATTTTTGGGCTGCAAGAGTTGCCTCGACTCCTTCACGGAGGTCCCCTCGTGTCATCGTTTCTCCGACGGCCAGCGGGAGCCCAGCCTGCGGGAGTTTTTTGGGTCTCCATCTCGAGCACCCTTCGCTCAGGCTCGACAGCCCCGTTGCGTTCGTCGGTCCCAGCTTCTGAGACTTGCAAGCTTTTTGTTCTCCCTAATCCGGAGGCAGGTAGATGGCACAGCCTGGATGTTCTCCTTCGTCTCGCGACTTTCTGGAATAAAAGAGAGCTTGGAAAGCAAGGTTCTGTTCCAGCCGAAGGACAGCGTAACCTACTGCAAGGTCTGACCCGTCACAGGCTCCTGGCTTTGCCGGTGCAAACCGCTCCTACGTTTTGCTTTCCCCTGGTACCTCCGATGGGGGAAGGATTTGTTGCCAGCCGGGGCATTTCCTGAGCTTGGTGACAAACCCTGGTCCGCCGTGCTGTCCGGCTCCTGCCCGCTCTCCTCTGCGAACGCCTCTGGGGTTCCCTGGGACTCAGTGGCGCATTTACAAGCGAGCCACACGCTGGGACAAAAGGAGGTCGCTGGTGGGCCCTGTGCTCAGGCAGGTGTTGGGTTTTCCTCATTCGCCCCCTGTGCTCGGCCCGGTAATTGTGGTGTTAGAGGTGGCTGAGTCTCCTGGCCGTGGCTAATTGGCATTGTGGGCCCATCACAAGGGGGAGTTTTGGAGTTTTCCATAGCTGGGGGAGAGCGGGATATTTTGTCTTTGACTCTCAGTGGGAGGTCACAGCCTTTTGTGCTCGCAGCTCTGAAACCAGCACAAACTGGGGTGATTAGCTCCTTTTTCTAATGAGTACACAAAGCTGATTGTGAATGAGCCAGTGGGTTCATTGTGAAACCTTGGCCTGCATTTAATCCCTTATGTGAGACCCCCTTTTACGCAGAGATAGCAATTGGAATCCAATTTACACCGGGCTAGGCATTAAATCTCCTTACGCCGGCAATACTGCTAATCAATGAAATTGAAATTCAGTTGCCGTGAGGAGCCTCTGCCCTCCAGTTACGCCGCTCGCTTTTGAAGAGAGTCGCAGCCCTTAAGAGGGAAACACTTTGTCTTCCTGCCACAGGGATGAATAAACAACGGCTTCCTGGCAAAACACATCCCCAGCGCCGCGTAACAAACGGGAGGTGTCTGAGAAGTCCATCAAGAGACACTAGGGTAATTCCGCAGGAACGACCACCTTGCTTTTAGCGGGAATTATCTAAATACAAAGATAAAAGGAAGAGGAAAGAGAGCTTGATGAGTAGAGAGACGCCTGAAAGGTTTCAGGAGAAGCTTTCCACTCGGCGCGGATATTTGAGCAGAGGAGGTGTCTGGCAAGCACCTTGATAGCACAAGGAGAGGTTCTTCCTGGTTTTAATGAGCAGGACTTCTGAAAATCAGGGCTTCTTAAAACCTGGAGCAGGCTTTATGTGCCTCGCTTGCTTTCTTTTCGGGGGACCTGGGGAGTGGCGACTGAGCCCTCCCCACAGCCTTGGGGATGACAAAATCGTAGCTGAAGAAATGCCCCCAGATAGTAGGCGAGCATAGGAAAGGCCAAGCCAGATTTTGAGGAGCATCGCTGCAGTTCGGGCACCCAACTGTGGTGGGAAAGGAAGATTTGGGAAGTCCTCAGTGCTGGTGCCTTGGGATCCGCTCAGCTGAAACCTCTCACATGGAAACCCCCCGGGAATTTGGGCTGCTCGCGACTCTTGGACGTCGGCGCGCTTTGTGCCTGGACGGCTCAGGTCAGGAACTGCTGAATTTTAATCCCCACCTATTACTCTTGCTGCCTACAAGCCCTTAAAATATTAATCCCGCCTTTTGTTCATCGGTGCCGTTTAATACCTGAGGCATAATGATGATCTGGGACGTCTGTATTCTGTTACACTCATTGTTTTGGGATTATCTGCAAAACTGACACCGGGCTGGAAATGAGTCGGTGCGTGCTCCTGCTGCGACCAGTCTGCCAGGTGGATGCGTTTAAAAAATCATGAAGTAGCCTCCCCAAAATCAGGTGTTTGCTTTTTTTTTTTTTTTTTAAACACAACAAATTACACTCACTTTTTATTTCTCGCCTAGTTGCTGAGCCGCTGGGGCGCACGTTGGTCGTGTTTCTAGTCCTATTTGCAGCTACGAGAGTCAGAAACGTAGCTTAGGAAAAAAAAAATAGCTATTTTTTATGACATCCTAAGGAATTTGCGAACAGAAGTGTTAAGACGAATACTACAGAACTTGCTGTGAAATCGCAGGAGCTGCCGTGGCTGCTGAGCTGAGCAGAGTCGAGCCACTGCCTCTCCGTGCGCCGGGATCTGCTGGGGAATCTGCCTCGCTTGTGTCAGGAAAACGCAGAGCTCCCGAGCTAACGATGGGCCGAGCTAACGATGGGCTGAGCTACCGCAGCTTTCGCTGTCCTGCAGGATCCGAAACCGGAGCTGAGGTGGCTCCAGGGCCTCCCAGGGCAGCCCTCGAAGCCCAGAGCCTGAGAGCTGCCGGCTCGGCCGCTGTGCCGGGACCGGGGGGCCTGGGAAGCAGAACCGTGATGAATTTCAGGGTTTTTTTCTCAAGCTGGTGATTTCAAATGAGGAGCACGGCCAGGACCGCAGCAGCTCTTCCTAGCTAGCAACCCGACGGGCTGTGGAATTGTAAAAATGTGCTTTTGGAGGGGTTGGTGCTTTGGGGTTCCCAGGCCGAGGGGTCGTGTTGGTACGTCCGAGGCCGGCTTTAATTTGGTAACGTACCGGTGACCTTTCCTCTCCGATCTGAGCCTCAGGTTGTCTCAATCGAGTTCCTGCAAAGTTTCTCAACAAGGTGAAGCTGAAAGGCCAGGGAGAGGTTAGAGCTGGCGCAAAACGGAGCTGCCTGCGTGTCGGATGGCAATAGCTGCAGGGAACGTATCCGACTTGATCTTAGTGGTTCACGCTTATTTCCACATACAAATTAAGGAAAAAAAAAAGGCAAGCCCACGCTCTAAGCTGCTGCTCCCATTTTAGAGATGCCAGTTCTTCGCTGAGGAAGCCGGGGCTGAGCTGTGCCCACTGCGGGGTAACAGTCACTGAGGTAAGGTCGTGGGCTGGAAAGCGCCGAGCTTTTTCGGTGGGTGAAGCCTTGACCTCGTGGCGGATTCCGTCAGGAGAAGTCCAGTTGGCCTTTCAGGCAAAGCTGATCCGCTAGGCTCTAAGTCTGAGGGTGTTTCATTGATTGATTGCGTTCTGTACGAACGCAGCAGCCTGAATTAAGGACAAATGCCCCGAAGTGTGCAATGGAGCCTGGTTAATAAGCAAAACGTTTTGGGGCGTTTGATTTTTGACCTCGTTTCTGTGAGCAAGCTGAACCTGAGCACTTTGCAGGGAGCATTATTTCGTGGAGAGAGGACATTGATCTTATTTGGCAGAAAATAAATGGGTGTTTGTGTTATGACGCCTATTCAAGTACTTTATTTTATGTATCTGCAGGATGCTCTGCCCTGAAATCAGATCTCGTCTAGCTGATACATTTTAAACAGGATGATTCTGACTCTTTCACAACTTCCAAGTGTAAATGTGTTAATGTTTTGCCCAGCACATTATTTCTAACAGGCTGAACTTTCATTGTGTTTTCGCAGTTTGGGTTTATGTTTAACTCGAGGCTTTCGTAGTTTAATTCTTTACAATTTCTGCTGCCTGGTAGCCTTAGGACTGCCCCACGATTGCGAAGAAAAAGACAAAACCGCCCAGCCTCGCTGCCTGTGTTTCGTAAAGATTTTTTCCTTCTCTCCCCAATCTCCAAGCCCCCAAATCTGAGCCCCAGGGGAAAATAGGAAGTTGCTTCCTCAGACCTGTCAGCTCTTGTGCTTTCAGGATGAGCCTAATGATGTTGAGCCCTATATGATTCTTTCACACTTGTCGACTTCAATCTCGCACCACGAGACAAGTAGGTGCTGTGCGGAGGGAGGGATGAAAGTCTTGCCACGGTAGAAATCTGTAAAACGTACGCGCCGGGTGTAAAGGAAATTTGGGATGAGATGCAAATCCTGCGTGTGGCACGGCTGCTTGGTTGTGGGTTTTGTTGGGTTTTATTTTTTCCTGCAGTTTAACATGATTTCTGTCTTGATGCAGAGGAAACCGAAGCAGGTTTTGGAGCGACACAGGGAGGATAAGAGTGAGGAATTATGCCGAGTGCTTCCCATCCGCCTGATGTGACGTAGGTGGGAGCAAACAGCAGGATTTGGCCACGGAGGGAAGCGAATTAGTGCAGAAACAAGCAGTGCATAGGTGGCTGCAGGCCCGACGTCTCAGAGATTGACCCTCTCTGCCAGGGTAGGTTTTGGGAGTAACCCGGAGGCAGACGCAGGGCAGAAGGTGGGTGGCTGCAGCTCCTTTGGGAAGGAGCAGCGTCGCGGAGCCCGGGGCTGCTGTTTCTCTGCAGAGCAGTGAGATCTTTGCAGACAGCTTTTGGCAAGTCACACGCAGGTGCTACGTACGGAGTCAGGTGAAGGTGGGGCTCGCTTGTCCCTTTGCTGTCGGGTTTGTTTTACGGACAAATGAATAGGTGAGGTTTTTGCGGTGCGCGCGAGCAGCGTGGCCGTCCCTTTTCTAACTATTCTCCGTCTCCTGCCTGCTCCATTCACCAGCCAGTCCTGTACCAGGCTGTGGTGTAGGTGCACCAGGCTGGTGTCTGAGGCCGCACAGCTGAGTGCTCCCGTACAGAGGTGGCCGCACGTATGGCCGATGCGGTGGCGGAGCTGCCCTCGGAGCACGGGATGCCACCGGCTGGGGCACGCGCGCTGCACGACGGTCCCTGGTGAGCGGAAGGGGCGAACGCAAACAGGGTAGGAGGACAGAAAGCAGAGGTATTAAGCCTTATTAAAGGCTTTTCTGCTTTATCTTTCCTCTCTTCTTTCAAAATAGCTCTAGGTCTTTTTGGTTTGCAACTGATTTGTAGCAGGGTCTCTAATCAAAAATCTGCATCCTGGAGGCTCCGCTGAGTTTGATCCTTTCTGCGTCCTTCCGCAGCTGCAGCACACCAGGTACTCAGACGTTTTTTTTCCTGAGACTATTTTGCCAGCAAAGGCTGATGTCAGGCCCCTGGTAGTTAAAAACCAAATTCAAGCAGCCCATTGTGAGGAATCTGAGAAAGTGCTGTCGCCAGCCAGGTTCTTAGTGAATGCTGGCCCTTGCCCAATGGTCAAATGGGTGATTTACTATGTGCTTTTCCCCATTGCTATGCAGCAGGCCAGAACTGTTGCGTGGATTTTTTTTAAAAAAAACCTCTTTTATTGGATTTGTGAGCTCTCTTTGTGGTTTGCCGAATGACCGGCATTAAAAATGACATTCTTTGGCTGGAGGTCTAAAGGTTGTGATAGCAAATCAGAATTTCAGTGTCGGAAATTGGGCCTCGTAAGAAGTATAAATCACGTCTGAGCTGATTAAACGCGCGCTCTTCTGCGAAGCGTTGTCGCGGGGCTAAAGGCGCCTGCTTCTCCACCGAAGCTCCCGAGGGGTCGGACAGCGTCAGCGCGAAGGAGGAGAGCGTGTTCCCAGGGACAGCGGCCGAGCCCTGCGCGTCGTCTGCGCGGCCAAAACGCTGCCACCAAGTCCGCAGGCGATGCGCTGCGGCTAGCACCAGCGGTCCCGCCAAGCCCCCCAAGCTCCTCGAGGTATCTGTGCCGAGTCCGAGAGAGAAAACAGGGAGCTGCGGCCCCCCGGCAGGGCCTGCAGCAGGGCTCTGGGGCTGGGGACGTGGCACCCGCTCTCCTCCAGCTCCCTGCCTCTACGAGGCTGCCGAGCACAGGCTCAGCAGTGGCGGTGCTGACTGCAGAGCTTTTCTCCGCAGCAGACACTTCAACTGCGACTTGGCTAAACAAAGGATTTGCTGGCACTTCCAAGGCAGAACGCGTATCAGTCACTCTTCCCGTCTGCATTTCCTCGGTTCTGTTAGTAATCACTCTTTTAGGCATTGAAAATCGCAAGTGTTCTCCGTTCCAAACCACTCTTCCAGTTGGACAATGAGAATCAAATCATTTCCTTCATCCTCTCGTGGCTACGAGGCCTGCCGAAGAGAAACATCAGGGATCTGTTTATGAAGAACAGAGGAAGCAGCTAAATATGTCGAAAACCCCGCGAAGCCTTGAAGACTTTCTGAAAGCTTTCCCAAGGCTGTGGTGTCACACAGGAGGGAGCGGGGCAGCAGGGAGGCAGAGGCGCTGAGAGATGCACCAGTCCTGCTCTCGGTGCACGTTAAACCAATACTGCGCTAGCACATACCTACACCGGTGACTGCACTTTTAATGAATATGCACTGTGCTGAACAGGAAATCCCCTAGGGACATTTTCTTTTTCGACTGTTCCAAGATCCCGTTCAAGCGCATTGGAGTTAGTCATCCGACATCTGCTTGCTTTTCGTTCCTATCCGTCCTCATTCAGAGGTTAACTTCCCGGGGTAACCTTTGCCAGCACTTCCCGAAATACTCGGCAATACGCAGGGAGCAGCGGAGAGTGCACTGAGCCTTTCTGCCTCCCGGAGAAATTTTAACATGATCCGGCGCGAGCAGAATGCAGCTGCCACCTGCAGATTGACATGTGCGGGGGCGCCCTGTCCGATGGGCTGTGCCTAAAAGGTTCTCTGTGAACCTGAAGAAATCGGTTCGCTGATCTTTTTTATTTATTTATTTTTTCTGTATTTCCCCCTCCCTTAACCCGTCATCTCCAACAGCTCGATTTGGAGGGGCAGCAAGAGAAGGCACCGCGAACAAACCCGCCTGCCAGCCAGGAGAAGCGGCAGAGGATCGGGGTGTCGGGGGCAGAGGACTCGATGCCAGCTTCGCTCGGGAGCATCTTTCATTAGATGCAGTGCAGCAGGCATGAGAAAGCAGCTCGTTCTGTCATTATGATCACAGCTCAGGCTTTCTTCTACAGCTTCAGTCCTTCTGGTATCTTTTTTGAGACTTCAGCCAAAGCTGCAGGCTTCCTCGTATCATTAAAGCTCTTGTCCCTGTTTGCCCTGGTTAGTCACTATAAATGAGCTGCTGCATTTGATGCTAACCTAGTGCTAATCTACTACTACTTTTAATAATATCAGAGGTACAACAAATAAATGCTCACTTGTCTAAATCGCCCTTCCATCCCGCTGTGCTGCCTTTAAGACGGATTTGTAGCCTTTCCTTTGCCGCAGTGCACCCCAGCCCACCGCGGGCTTCGAATGGACCGGGTTTTGTCGCCCTAAATTTGGTGAGCTTTAGGGTGAGGAACCAGGAGACGCGGCAGGTTGGGGGTGGAAGGGAGCACGCTGTCTCTTTGCTACGGCTGCCCGTTGCTTCCAGCTAGTGTGTGCCATTCCACTGACGGCAGGCACACGTTTTTCAAAGGGAAAAACGTCCCCAGATAGTGAGGACATTTGGGGTCAAATCAAACCCGACTTCATTTTGCCTCATCTCTCAATATGTTGGTGGTGATTCTTTTTTCCTTCTGAACTAGCTGGTTTACGTGGTGCCAGATGGGGGCCCGCGGATTGCCATCGCAGGCTAGCTCAGCGCCAGACCTCGCAGCCCTGCAGGACGTGGGGCTCACTTGTAAGGAAGGCAAAACAGGTCCGGAGCAGGACGAGGTCTCCCTGGTGCCCCCGTGTATCTCCAGAAGAAGCCAGCTGACACCAGCTTGCACAACAGCGATGCCCGAGAGCTGTTGGTCTGAATTTTAGGGGTGCTGTTTGCCCCATGGCCCGGGGCTAGTTAATTCTTACCACGGGTACTTTCTATGGTCATCACCATGCAATATATATATATGTATTTTTTTTTTCCACTGCAAATTAAACATAAGACACTGCGGTGGGTTGCAGTCTCGAGGGATTAATTCTGCAATTTCCAGCCCGATGTTCTTTTATCCTGGCATGAAAATGGTCGTCTTAGGTAATGGCTATTTTTATGCAGTCGTTTGTTCACCAAGAACTGGGCCGAGACCTCCGATAGCACGTTGCTGCCTGCCAAGCAGCCGTCCTGCTACTCGCATCGCCTTGCCGCCTGGCTGTGCTGCTGTGGGGGACAGAAGCTGGCTGAGAACCTCGTGTGTTCCCGCAGGGCCTGCTCAAGGCCACTTCAGCCCCGTCTTTTTTTTGGGTGAGACTCAGGAAAAGCACGTTTTAGGGGGCAGCTCGAAATGCTGGCACCTGGGTAAGAAACTGCACAAAGGTTGGTGGTGGTGAAAAAAGCAAAGCGTGGAATGCCACCGCCACGTCGGCTGGGTGGGTGGGAAGTCCAGAACGCTTGAGCACGTGCAAACCTGTGTATTTTTGGAGCCCAGGTGAGGACAGGCTGGGTGGGCTCATCGTTGTGCGGCGTTCTCTGTGTGGCGGGGCAGGGGCAGGGTGCAGCTCAGCTGCCGGTGCAATTAAACGGGACCGGGTGCTCTGTTCCTGCCTTGTGGGCTGGGCGGTCTAAGCTGCCATTGCCCATGAAAAAGCACCCTGGAAGAATTTTGTCTCTTTTCCTCCCCTGCTGGGCTTCTCCATCTTACCTTCTTGTAGTCCCTGGGTGCTGCTGGGCTGGGCTTGGGATGCTCGCGGGCGGCATGGGCGATGGTGGTGCTGCAGAGACGAGCCCAGGCTCGTTTGCAGCCCTGAGGGTTGGTTGTGGGATCCAGCCAGTGGACTAGGCTCCTTCCAAGCACACTGACAAAACTCTTTGGAGGTAGCAGTGAAAAAATAATGAAGCAAGCCACGATCCAAATCAAGAAGAAAGCTGCAAATACTATCCTTCTGCTTTTCAGTCCGCAGTGGTGAAGCATAGTTATTGCCAGGCATTACTTTATTTGGTTAACACTACTAAATAAATGCTTTTGTTACTTTTTCAAGTCCCCTTTTTTTTTCTTTTTCCTTTTTTTTTTTTAAATAAACCTGGCCAAACGGCTTGGACACTGCCTTAGCCCTGAATTGGCTGGTGGATGGCAGTGCTGTGAGGTTTGCATTAATCAGCGCTCCACAGTCCGCGTATTGTTGCTTCATTAACCTACTTGTTTTTAAGTGCCTCCAAATCACAGAGAGGAGAAGTCCTGCTGGCAGCCGAGGAAGCAGCCCTGCCTGCGGCGTGTCTCCTCCCTGAGCCACGTTTCTGGGTAGCGCTCGGTTTTGCCCTTTTCCCTCACCTGCGAAAGCCGCGGCGTGGCCTGGGAGGGCGTTTTGAACGCCTGCATCCAAAACTGTGAGCGCTGCCACGTTTCACAGGCACGACCCCTGGGGACGTTCAGTTCTGGAAGACATCTATTCTCCAACTGTGATCTCAGGTCTCGCCTAAGGTCTTGCTGTTCGGTAGGTAGGGGTTTTGTTTGTCAATACGCTCTGCCTTTCCGAAGGGGCAGGGGCTTGCAATAAAAATGATTTTACTACTTTTTTTTGTTGTTGTTGTTGTTTGTTTTTTTAGAGAATCATTACTGGAGTTGTTAAAGGACACTAATAAATGTTGCTAACAGAAAAATCTTTACAAGATCTATAGGAAGGGCCTGAAGTGAGCTTCAGGTTGGCTCGACTGCCGATGTGACGGCGGCTGCATGTTAATACTGCTCTGGCTAGTGACGACGTCGCTCCTTCCTCTCCGGAAAGAAGAGGAGGGGATGGAAGGAGGAGGTAGGGGCTGTTCTCGCTGTTGAGCGCTCAGATGCTCGCAGCTGTAAGGAGTGAGCTCCTGTAGCGCCGCGATGGACCCGATGATGCTCAGCGTTCTTGTCCTGGTTTGTGGCAGGTCCCCTTTCACGTGGTGCCCATCTGGGGTGCTCCCGTGGGGACTCGGCCAGGGACGGGTGCTCGGGCCTGTGCCCCACGTCCGCCTTGGCATCCAGAGGAAGCAGCCCCTGAGCTTTTGCCGCTGTCCCGTTCATTCCTGGAGTTGCAGTATCAAGGTATTAGGGAGCGTTGGATGTTTTCCGTTTCATTGCCCTTACCCCGTATCCTGCCGGTGGCTGGCTTCTTGTTGTTGCTGGAAGTGCCGTCGAACGCTCACGTCAGCTGGGACAACTCGGGTTTAGGGCAGAAAGCACCTGATGTGACTCACGTTGGTAATTAGGCGCAGGCAGGGGGGTGCAACACGCTGCGGGTGCTTTCGCCAGGTCACCAGTCAAGTGCCGCTGCCGTTCACCAGCCTGTCCTACCTGCTGGGGAGGGGAACATCACCTGCAAACGTAAGCTGCAGGCTTTGAGGGAATCCTCCCCAAACTCCCGCAGCCCGTAAAGCTTTCTCTAGATTAATATTCAGACCAAATTTATTACATGAGTGCGATTTATTTATTTATTTATTTTTCCTAGCATGGGATTTTTAATTTTTCAGTCTCTTGCCTGGTGGTGCGAGAGGAAACAGAAGAGACTCTCTCCAGTATTTAATGTTATTTCCTTTTTTTTTTTTTTTTTCCTATTTTCCAAGTAAACGCTCATCTTACATCGTCATCCTTTCTGGCCGTTCTGTGACAGATGCCATGTGGAACATTTTGTGTGATCCTCTTTAGAAATAGTCCCGAAGACAGTCTGTGCATGTCAGCATCCAGCACGTTTAACCTGCCCCGGCTCTGCACCCTTGTCCTGTGCTTGCAACGGGATCCTGGCGATACCTTACCCCTCGGGGCACCCCCACCTGTGGCTGAGCCCCCCCGGAGGAAGCCCGCAGGTAGTTTTGGGGGTTGATTGATTCCTAGAGCATCCCTTTCCTCTGCAATTGATACCTTGGAGGGGTTTGGACGATTTATGCCTTGCCTTTTGTGGTTGCTGTTTTAAAAATAACCGAGCAGCTTCCCCACGCCCCCAAAACTCCCACACTGGGGGGAAAAATAGGCGTAACGCTGAGGCTCCTTGGCACGTGGAGATGCTCCCGAGTGCCCCGTTCTGCAGCAGTGGATGGAAACCCTGCGCCGGGGACGCCTGCGAGGCTGCAAGGTGCTGGGGCTCCTTTTTGATGTATCTGCTTCCAGCAGGCGTATGCACCGCTTCGTCACAACGGTGACAGCTCGTCGTTAGCCGCCTCGGTCACACACGTTAACGGCGGCGAGCGATGTTTTGATCGAGTGAAGCCCAAGGTAAGACACGAAGAAATAGGTTGTAGAGCATGCTTTGTTAATACAAAACACGGAGGTGGCTCCCCGGAATCTAGCGCAAACATCTAATAGCTCTGATTTTATCCTCGTCTGGTGAAATGTGCTGAGCTTAAGTGGAAGCAGCTGCCTCCTGCACAGGGAGAGAGCGAGCTGCCCCCCCGGCCCCCAGCCCCTGCGCTCAATTAGCTGCTGTTTTGCCTCCGAGGGCTGCATTATGACCACTCCTCCCGGCAGAGACATTAGCAGATATGCAGCACGGTAATGAATTTGTAAATAGAGAGCGGGGCTAACGAGTAGCCTCTGCTCAGGAATGCAGCGGGTGTATATTCAGCCAGGTGTATGGGGCGGGGGGGGAGGAAAAGCTTCTCCAGGCTGGATTTTATAATTAGGGCACATGGTGTAACTCTTTTGTTTTGCAGAAGCCGGCTTTATTAATTGATGTAGAAGGTTGCTGTGTGCTATTCATTGTTTGATTAAAATGCCTGTATAAATAATTAGGCCTCTTCTGTTTGTTTTATTTTTGCACCCAATTTACATTTTCAGCCGGAACGAAAACGAATTAGCAAATGCATTTATTTTCCAAAATTTTTTAACCCGTGGCGCTTCTCCCCCCCCGGCCGGCCACCCCTGCAGTAACGAGGTGACCCTCGAGTTGTGCTGTCCCTGTGCCCAGCAGCTCTGCTCCTCGGGGAAGCCGTGCTCCTCCTCCTCCTCCCCGCTCGGCACGCTCCCGGCCGTGCGGGCCGCAGGATGGATTTCGGAGGCACCAGGATCTGCGTTACATCAGGGCCCGCCTTTCCTCATTAACGCAGGGAAATTAGCCCGGCGGCCGTAAAGGTGGGGCAGCCCGGAGTCGATTCGAAGCGTGGCTGCTGCGGAGGGTTGCAGGATGCACGTCTGGAGCATGCAGGGATGGGAGCGCCCGCCTCGGCTGTCACGGCCACGCCGCAAACACAGGCACGGTGGGTGACCCACGTGGAGACCCGGCTCTTCTTTCTTGTCTGCATACAGCTGGTTTTCTGCATCGGACCAGGCGTGCGCCCTCTCGATGGAGTTGGACCCGGCTCTGTGAGTGCTGAGCTGCCTGCTGTTCCACACGTCCCATATAATTCGAGTCCCTCTTGGCGGAGAGATCGATGTCGCCTTCTTATTTTTTCCCCTCCTCTCCCAGTCCGAGCGCTCGCCCATTTCTCCCTCTGGCCACAAGCCCTTCTGCCCGAGCAGCACCGAGGCTTGAGAAGAGCTGTGCTGGTGCCTGCCCCAGAGGACAAGCTGTGGTCGTTCTGCCTCTCCTGCTGCGGATTTGGGGAGGATGGGAATGATGATGCCTGCCAGCTGCTTCGCGTTGGTGCCTGCCCTGCTGAATAGCTTAGCCTGCTGATGTCTGAAAATCGGCGTCCTTGATGGTGATCTCCTCTATTCTTCTGATCGTAAGGACAGGAATAAGAAGTGGCAAATTTCTTTCTTGGTTCGTTAAGAGTGCCTCGTGTCATCCTGCACGGCCTGGGCATCTCACCCAAAATCTCCTCTGCCTGGGGAGCAATGCATGTGGAAAACTGGGAGAAGCTGTTTTTCTTTTTACTCTTTCCCCACTGTTTCTGCCCAGCCCCAGGCTGGTCCCACGCCATCTAGGCAGGGTGTCGAAGGAGCTCTCCTCTGGCAGACCGCGGAGGATTCTCCCTTCTGGAAGGGCCTGGCCAGCAGCACGCGCTCCCTGAAGTTTTTTCAGGCACAGATCGATAGGCAAGCACAGTTTAACAGCAGCTGCAACAACAACAACAGAGAAAGCTCGCTCTGTGCGGCTGATCCCTGGGGAGAAGTGGAGAATTGTCCTCGTAATAAGAGAGACTCAGTTAGGAGTAAGTAGCTCTCCCTGGGAAACTCGGGAGCAGGGGCTGCCTGGGAAGGCAGCAGGAGAAAGAAGCGCTGTTCGTCTCTCCTGGCTCTCCAGCCAAGCTTTGCTGCAGCCCTCATTGCTCCCTGCTTGCTTTGTTGCTAATGACGGTGGCATCTTTGTGCTCACGGGGCGAGTGCCCGCTACGAAGGGAACGCAGAGCCAGAGCCTCCTGCCTCGAGGTCTGCAGGGGCAGCAGCGCTGAGCCGACAGCGAGCCACTGCCACTTACACCGACACCCCGCCGATCTGCGGCCACGGCTCAGCACAACGTGTCCCTCACCAGTGTGTCTTGTCCTCACCATCCCTCGTCCTTTCCGGCCCCTCTCCTCATCCTCCTCGCCTCACCCGCCCCGCTCTGGCTGGCCGTGTCCTCTGTGCGATGGGGCCTGGTGAGATCTGCGCTTGGGCGGCATGGGGCGGCACTGCGAGCCCGCAGTCAGCATCTCCTACTGCGTCCCAAAGCTTGTTGGACCCTGTTCGGGCTTCTTCAGAAGACACCAGAAATCCCCACGGTTCCTTGTGGAGGTGGAGCATCGCAATTAAGTGTATTCTGAACGCACACGGCTGAAGGACCTGATCCTGGAGAATGCCACAGACTCCCAAAAGAGCGTCTTGCCTTCTGGCTGAGGTTTGCTGTCCGCCACTGGCTTGCTTGTGAGTTATAGGGTGTACACACAGACTGGGAGTACGAGCTCTGCACATCTCCCCCGTGCTCTGGGGGATACCACGGCTTTTACTCCTTCCTTTGTTGCACAGCAGACAGGTTTCTGTGCTCGAATTCCCTCGTTGTGTGCTGAGAAGTTGGACAGCAGAGCACGGCTCTGGCTGTGGTCAGCGGTGCCCGGCGAGGTGCGGGAGCAGCAGCTGGGAGCCAGGGCTGGCCAAGGCCGGTCCTCGCTGCTTCGTGCCTCCTGCTGGCTTTATCTCCTCTTATTTCCTAAGAAAACCATGGCTTGGATGGTTTGGATCAAACATAGCGTTATTTTTTCTTTTCGCTCCACTTAAATGCTGCATCCTCTATTTATTCCTTTTGCCTTTGCTGCCAAGCATGGCGTAGTCAATGGGTGGCATTTTTTTCAAGAAACTCAGGCTTTTCACTTAAGAAAAAAAAAAGTCGAGAACGCGGCATAGCGAATATGCATGTGTCTGAGTGAGTTGTAGTGCATGCAGCCAGACCAAAATGCTCCTGCCCTCTCTTCCTTTTGCTTTCGTGGATGTCTCTGGCCACGGCGAGTGGAAGGGCTGAGGCCGTGCGTGCCGGATCGTGCCCGGTGTGGTCACGGCAGGGCACGTCTGCAGGCTGGAAGGACAGGAGGCTTGGACTTGTGTCTCCAAGCCCTTATTCTGCACTGTTTGGTCAATCTCCTAATTCCCATCCGGGACACGGAGCGAGTCTCGCTCGTCCAATTTGGGGGGTGAGGGTTGGAAGCCGTACGTTGTGTGTTTTGACGTCCTGGTGCTGAAGAGATTCTGTAAGTGTGTGCCAGGTGCGTGTCCGTCCGTGGGAACGTGTTTGCTTGGCGTAACGCTGCACGGAAGGAAGGAAGTGTTGCCATTTTACTGCCTACGTTGCTGTTCTTGTCAGCTTCCCCGGGAAGTCACTGTGATGCCGCAGGCGTTCTTGGTTGGCTCCTCCAAGACGTAGGGGTTGGCTCCTCCAAGACGAAGGGGTTGGCTCCTCCAAGACGTAGGGGTTGGCTCCTCCAAGACGTA
>CM021734.1:16476741-16503335 GCA_011075105.1 Heteronetta atricapilla | reverse complement strand
GGGGTTGGCTCCTCCAAGACGTAGGGGTTGGCTCCTCCAAGACGTAGCGGTTGGCTCCTCCAAGACGTAGCGGTTGGCTCCTCCAAGACGTAGGGGTTGGCTCCTCCAAGACGTAGACTGTCTAGAAAGCTGGAGTAAAATGCCGCCCCTGTAAGCGGAGTAGCAGGGAATTACGTATCCATTTGTGAGAAAAATTATGTTTTCCTGAGGCTTTCAGAGAGGCTGAGGTATAAAACTTGAAACCGTTCACATTGTTATCTCGGCTACGAGTCTTCGGGTTTACTTTGTGCTTTGATGCCGGAGGGAGATCTCGGAGAAGCCTGAGCTGGGCACAGTCAGCGATTTGCTGCAGCACAGTGCTGTGATACCAGGACTCAGCCCACTGGAGTATGCGGGCCGATTCCCCATTTTTGGGGACAGAATTACGCTTTTCCTGCCTTAAAATACTAAGATTAGGTATTGCAGAAAAATCAAAGGGTGGTGGCTTGCTGCGATGGAGGGCAAATCCCAGAGAAGTTCAAGTTCAGGGCCAGGCTTTGCAGCTCGGGGCCATCTCTGGTACGTGCTGGATGCAGCGGCGGGGTGAAAAACCTCCGGGCTGGGTGCGCGCGGTGCCGCTCGGCAGGAAATCCTGGGGGCAAAGAGCCTGAGCTGGCTGGAAAGACTCCGCTTAATTTTGTTCCTTGTCGTTTCGGACACGGTTCCGTGATGGTCGTTAGGATCTTTAGCTATGCATTAATCTCAGCTCTGCTGAGCTTCGCGCTGCTGCTCGTCCACCATTATAGCGCCGGGTTTCTTTGCATGGCGATTGGAAATAAATTTATTTATTGCGCATTCTTTGACCTTGGCATGTTTGTAACCCTTGTGATTATTAGAGGGAAAAAAGGAGGACTTCTGGGAATAATTGCCTTGTTTGTTCTTTATCTCCGAAGCATTGATACCTGCAGTTCTGTGCTGAGATAATTAAATCTCCGAATCACATTCGCACCGAGAGAATCTCTCCATTTCTGTAGGCAACATTTTATATATATATATTTTTTTTTTCTGTAGGTAGAAAAGTGCATTTTCCATTCTCAAACCGCGGTAACTTCGGGAAAGCGGTCACGCCGCATGTCCAGCTGGAGCCGCGCTGCCTTGAGATAAGGGCCCTGGGATTCGCGCTCGAGTCACCTTTAAAAATAATCATGTGAAAACACGTGCACGGGAGAGTAGTCGGGAATCAGGTGATGCCTCTTGGTATCCATAGTGAAAACAATTTTAGAAACCACTCCTCTCATAAATACTGCATTTTTGGGATATCTCTTCTTGCGTTCTCTATTGCCAAGTGCATTGGCATGAAAGCCGCTTTCCTCAAAAATTAATCCGTGCCTGCTGTCTTTTCCCGATGGGGTGATGAGAGCTGCTGTAAGTGGAGCTGGTGAAGCTCCATGGGAAACGTAGACAAAAAATTAAGAGCTCAAAAGGAAAACGTTCAGATATTTTGAGATATATATTTTTTTTTGATAAGACAAAAATTCCCGTTCCTTCTTTACCTTCATTTTTAATTTTTGATCCGTTCTTTGTTTTCTTAGGCTGTTTCTCCCTCCCTGGTACCGCGCCATTTTATCTTTGCTTTTCCTGTTCAGCTGAAATGATGAAAAATGAACCAATTTCACTTCTGGCTGCCTTTTGGGGTGAAGCACGGCTGGGAGCGGGGCACGGGGAAGGGAAGCTTCCCTCGGCAGCTGGTGCTAGGACGGGGTTCTTGTGCCGGTGTAGCCCGGGGCAGTGCTCTGCGGCCAGGGAGCATCCTCACACTGCTTCCCTCCTCCCTGGCCTTGCTTCCTCTGCCGGGCAGGACTGGGACCTTATCCAGAGCCACCCTCCTCCTGCTTCGACTTGCACGAAATTTTTAAAAGGCAAAAATGATCTGCCCCCAGTGCAGAGCAGGTTTATACAGGAGCCGGTACGTTTTCTCGCTGAGCTTTCTCTCCTCTTGCCTTTCCCTAAGGACACGGTAAGGCATCCGTTCGGTGTCATCCGAGTCGTTTCAACATCCCGTGATTTGTACCGAGCAAGTTGGTTATGCTGCACAGGGTGTTTAAAAAAGAAAAGAAAAGCAGAAGGAGGCTTGTTAGCAGCTGGGGGAGGCTTGTAGGTGCCGTCAGGAAGCTTGGTGGGAGGCACGGGGAGCTGAAAGGGCAGCCCCCAGGGGCAGGGATCTGCTGGCAGCACGCTCGCGGTCGCCCCTGGTCTGGCGGTGAGGCTCAATTTTTGGCTCCAGTGAAACATTTGTCGTTGGCAATCGTATTATGGAGGTGGAGGGGTAGGCAAGGGAGGCACCAGGAAAACCGTGGGGCCTCTTGAAGTGCAGCTGGGCCTCGCTGGAGAGGTGCTCCCCGAGTGGAGCGTTGCCCAGGGACCTGGGTGGCTCAGGGCAAAGAGCTGCGCCTTGTATCTGCGTGGGCAAAGGGGAACAACTCTTCATGGCCCTTGAACTCATTCCTGGTGCCCCACGTGAGGGAACTGGGGCTAAAACCCAGTTCTTTTCCCCGAGGACTTGCTTGAGTCGTTCCCTGTTGGCTGAGCCCTGCCTTCCCAGCGCTGCCTTGCAGGGCAGCACTCCAGCCCGGCGTGCTGCAGGGGAGCAAGGCAGGGCTTTCGCTTCCCCGTTGTGCATCGTGCTTTCCTCCGGGAAGCTTTCACAGCTCTGCGCCGTGCTGATTGACAGATCTGTGCCTGCTTCATTGCAACTTCTGGGCTGCCTTTTCCAGAGGAAAACACTGTTCCCCTTAAATTTGGAGGTGTGAAACAAACTGCCTGGCTGAGGCTCGCTGCAAATCTGGTCTTTGCAAGCAACAAACATTGATATTTTCACATCGTAAAAGTTTACCATCCTTCTTGGTAGTGTTTTTTTTTTTTTGGGGGGGGTGATTACTGAAGAAGTCGATGTCCTTAATTGCAAGCCGCCGAGGGGCTGCTGAGGCCGAGCTGCTGCTGCTGGGCACGGGACTGCTGCAGTGGTGCGAGGCTGGGAGGGATCACCGTGATAAAAGGTAATTCCATTGGAAAAAAAAGAAAAAAAAAAAAAAAACCTTCAGAAGGCCCTAGAATCTGTTTGATCATATTCCTCTGACTGAGTAAATAGGATATCAGGAGCTCGAGACACATATTGCCAGATTTTCAATCGGGTGCTCGAAGGGAGCCATCATGTTTGCTGAAGGATGTTCAAACCTCCCTTTGTCATGATAATGAGGCAGTGCCTGGGCAGCACACACTGCCAGCTACTGCAGTGTTTTTCTCTCCTTCTGATTCAGCCTGTTCAGAGAAAGAGAGAGAGAAAGGGCTGCTGAACGTACAGTTGACCCAATCTGAAGCACATCAATAAGCCGTAAACACTGCTTTGTACAGAGAGCCAGGAGAGAGCCGCTTTTGTGTTGGGTGACCCGTCTTGCAGATTTTTCTCCTTTCACAGTGAAATCTCTTCCTGAAGTTTTGGGAAAGGGAAATAAATGACTTGGAGGGAAACGGGGGGCTCCCTGGCTGCATGGGGCGGGCAGTGGTCGGCCGGGGTGGCCAGGCAGGGATGTGTCTCGCCTCGTCACCGCCCTCGACGGCAGGAGCATGTGCTGGGGACAGCCCGGCAGCACGGCTTGCAGACGGAAAGGTGTTGCCTTCACGGGAGCTGCTACTGGAGCAGAGAGGGGAGGGCTGCAGTGGGCTTTCTTGGCGGTCGTCTTCCTATCAAGGTCGCTTTTTAATTTTTTTTTTTGTTCTTCTTCCCCCCTCTTGCCACTCTGAAAGACTCTTCTTTTAAGAAAATTCCCCGTTTTAGCCCTTGGGATAGCAGCCCGCGAGTTGTCCCGCAGCTACCAAGTGGCTCTGACTGCATTGACAGCAGTCCGTGAAGGGTGCTGTAGGCTTGTGTCCGGCTCAATCTAATTTTCAAATTACCTTCTTTCGATATAACGCTGTCTGAAGCCAGTTGGCATAATGGGTAAGTAGAAGAGCAGCAAGGCGTTGATGAGGAACGTTTCCATGTGTGAAGGCTTGATCTGACCCGGCGGGGATGAGCCGGGAGCGCAGCCGGGGCAGGGCTGGGTCCTTTTGCTTCCATCATTTTGGGGAGCTTTTTCCCTTTCTTGTGCAAGCAGCGGTCCCAGATCCTTGGCGGTAGGGTGCTTATGTGAAAGTCCACAAATGGATTTTTTTTTTTTTATCAATATTTAAAACAAGAGAAGCTGGTGTCAGAAGCCAGGAAGAGCAGTTCCCAACGCAGCCGTGACCGGTGCAGTTTGCTGGGGTTTGCCGGGCCCACCCTGGGGCTCTTGCAGTGCTATGCTTGCTGCACTCCTTCAGCGCTGGCTGTGCATCCTAATAGGATGAGAAGATTTCCCTCTCAAGTTCCTTTTTTAGTAATTTCATCCTGTTTCTCCTCCTAATAGCTCCCCCATGCTGTTTTTTTTTGTTGTTTTTTTTTTTTTTTGTTGTTTTGTTTTGTTTTGTTTTGTTTTCCTGCTTGATGTTTACACCTCTCAGCCACACACAGACAGAGATCTTGTCCCACTCTGCTAGGCTCTTGCTCAGGGCTGGACGCGTTCAAATCTTTTGATCTTCCTTCAGATTTTTTTTCCTTTCAAACCCTTAAACATTTTTGTTGTTTTCTTTGTACTCCGTTCAATTTGTCAATGTCTTTCTGGTAATAAGGTGTCCAGAAGTGAATACATTATTCCATTTATAGATTAATTACATCTGTAGAGAGGGGAGACTGCACCATCCTGCTATGTGATACATTTTTCTGTGTTCTCTGTCTCTGAAACCTGCCTTTTAGCTGCCACGTCTTCCTGCGACTCCATCTCGAGCTTCCTGCCCTCTGCCTCTGCATGTCCCTGCCTGGCTGGCTGCGCTCCCAACATCTTCTCAGCATGGCTGGACTTTGGGTGATAGCCTCTTCGATTTTACGTTTCCTTTTCCACACTGAAAAAGGCTTTCTATGCTTTTCCCCTCCTGCTTTCAAATCTGACGGGTTTGGAAGCTCCTCCTGACGAGGACGGGTTCGTCTCCCTCGGCCTCTCTTAGGGTGATGTCGGTAAGGTGGCCCCGAGAGAAGATGGGTGCCCTTCTTAACTGGAGGTGTCCCAGTGAATCAGCGCGATTCCTGCTCTGTGTGTTTTCCTGTTCAGTTCTGCCATGCCTTTCAGGGCACTCTAGGTGAAATTTAATAAACCATATTCCTTCCTCTTCCGGATTATTAATAAAGCTGTTCAGATAAAATCTACCGCAGATCCACGCGATACCTTGGCAGCTTCCTCCGCTTCTTTTGTTTTGCGAGGCTTTTAGGTGTATAAATGCACCGAGGTTTGAGTAATTTGTGTCCAAGGGACCAACATCCATTGGCAAGGGCTCGTGGCTCTCGGCAAGCTCTGCCTCTAGCCTTTGGGGCAAAAAATATTGACAGCTGCCTTCGATTCTTACAGGTGCTGAGGCTTGATTCCTCCTAAAACAGGAAGAATTGAGGCTGCTCGGATTTCTGCACGATCCATCCTTTTAATTTCAGACCCGAGTCTCAAAAACGCTACCGTAATCCATGTGGCATTTCCTTTCTTCTTTTCATTAAATAAATTATTTGCTCTAACAAACCAAATGTGCATAACGAGGTGTTCTCGGCAAATCTGCACTTCTTGGAGCTTGCTGAGCCGCCACCCGCGACGGAGAGTTTTTTCCTTAATATTTTTTTCTGTTCTTTTACTAGGAATAGAAGTTAATTGCATCCACCCATTTAAGCAATTTCCAGAATTAGGTATTAGGCTTATGTTTTGAAGGAATTTGCTAAATTTCCCTGTAAAAAACAATTCCTCACAAATAACAACACTTGATTTCTGTGGTTAATTGCACAGATTGAGTGATTTGGCACATGCCTGCCTTTTCCAGATACTCCCTTTTTCTCTCTTTCAGTGGTGGCTATTTTTATAAACTCACCATCACTCTCCGATAGCGCAGGCATCTTTTCTTAATATACTTTTGAAGACAAATTTAATAAAGGAATTCCCTTTCTTAGCCGTGTTTGAATCATTCTTTTCTTCTTTTCTCTTATTAATTCCCCTACTTCTTCTTAACCAGGTTTTCACGCGTATGTTTATAAATAAGCCTCCCTTCATTCCTTAATCCTTTTGTCTAGCATTAACTCGTACTGTATTTTATCGTTAGCATTTAATTGACTCTGAGAATTAAATGTCCGTGTGGTACTTGCTGTTTGTTCTCCTCCTTGCTTTTCGCAGCACTCCAGCTCCTACGAGGATGCTTTGGATGCCTCGGGTTTGGGGGGGTTCGCCGTGTGCGTGGGGGGTTGATTTTCCTCTGTTTTGTTTGAGCGGTGTTGTGTTAACTGTGGTATTCTTCCGAATTTGCCACCTGGCGTGTTGTCAGCGCAGGTGGAATTTGTGGAATTCATTTTGCGAGCTCTGCTGACGGGTCTGGAGGTGCCAGACCTGGAAGGATGCTGAGGAAATCCTATGGGGCTTAGCTTTCTTCTATAGCTTTGCCTTGCAAAGGAAGCAAATAACCTGGTAGGTCTGAACTGGTGTGGTTTGTGGCCACTGGCCCCAGATTTCAGTAAGGTAAGGTCCAAGGGAAGTCTCTGGTAGCTGGCGTGCCGAATTGCACCCTAGGCAAACGCAGACCGTCGTGGTGGAACCGTCTGCCCTTGCTTGAAATCCTCTGCAATGGGTTGGCCCGGGATTATTATTATTTTTTTTTACTTTGGATTTGCAGCAAAAGGCTGCAGCCTCTTCAGGTTGATTTTTTTTTCAGTGCTGATAATGCAGTAATTTAGTCAACCTGAGCTTCCCTGTTGAATTTCAGCTTATTGGCGTTATAATTAATTTTGACATGTAACACCACCCCTCCAACTTTCACTCCCCAATCTATTAATGCGTAGCGATGAAAAGTGTGTTCTGTGCATAATACTGTTTTAGAGTTACAGACCTTAAGTCCTCGTTGTCTGCGAAGAGCAGAGTATAAAGGCATGAAATCCTCGTAGCTGCAGCTTGCTGAAGGCTGGAAGGGGTCTGAAGTTTCTTCGTTTGTGGTGACAACTTATCTTAGGCATGCCGTTAGCCGTGCGTTTTATTAAAACTTGAGCTCCGCTCTTTCAGTTCGGTGTCTTTTCACTGAACTTCCTAATGTGCTAATTATAAGACACTGGACTGCATTACATCATGTTCAGCCTCACTGCTTCGCAGTATTTATAGGACTGCAGCTTCCTTGGCTTGGTTTGCGTGAACTTAGAGAAGAGGAAGGCAGTCAGTGGCAAAGAAACAAACGGACACAAAGCCCACAACCCCGGGTGCGTTTGTTACAAAGGCCATTAGCAATTACATCACTGGCGTGCAGTTAGATTTCGTTTTCCTTCTGTACTCGGTAAAACCCCAGAAAGAATGCCCGTGAGGAATTAAGCCATAAAGACTCTGGCGGAGGAAGTACGTTAAAAGCAATTAGCAGAAATTTAACAAAGGAGATGAAAATCAAATCTGGGCTCTCCCAGAATTTCCGATGCGGTGCTGGGTAATCCCAGTGTTGGGTTTGCAGGAGGAAACCTGTGCTGGGGCTGGGGAGCCTGATCCTGGCTTGGGCAAGCCCCGAGGAGCCCTCAGAAATTCCAGGAAATGCACATTTTCCCAGCCAAGAGCCTTTTGTTTTATCTTTTTTTTTTCTTTTTTTGGTCGTTTTTGGATTTTATCTTACACATGACAGCGTGTTTGATGGAGATGCCAATTCCTGACTGCCTTTGTGGTGTGGGTTTTTTTTTTCCCCTGTATCCCTCCCCCCTCTCCTTTTTTTCTTATTAAAAGCAAAGGAAAATGGGCAGATTGTCCTGCCTGGGGAGCACAGCCGAACAGCTGGTGCGGCTTCAGATCAGGAGGGGAGAAGGCAGGAGTTAAAACGAGCGCTCGGAGGGAGTTGAGCAAACATCTCGGGGAGAACCGGGCTCGCTTCGCTCCTCAAAGAAAATGGAAGCGTTAGCAAAAGCGGGGCTGCCAGGGCCGGGCCCCTGGGCTGCGTGCTCCTCAAAATGGCAGGGTGCAGCCTGCCCTCTGCCTGGCGTGTGAGCCGAGGGAAGCTCCAACGGGCCGTGAGAGGTGGCGAGGCGGAGGAAGGAGGCTCTCATTATTTCTGGAACAGCCGAGGAATATAACTCAACTGTTGTCACCAGCCGAAACTGAACCAGAACACCCTTTGAAAGGAGACCGAGGATGAAAAGGGCGAGATGTGATAAAACACCGGTGGTGTGTGCTGGAGCCTCGCCGGCTGGGCAGGAGCCATGTCCCCGGGCTGCAGGAGATGCCCAGGGGGCACAGGGGGATTTGGGCACCTGGTGCTCAGCCTGGGAGAGCTGAGCGGGGTCTCTGCGAGGACCACGTCTGCTGTGAAAGCCCAGGAGTTGGGGTAAAATCCTGGAGGAGGCCGGGGGATGGATGGCAGTGCCCGCAGGGGCTGGAGCAGTCAAGGCTTGCGGTCATCCTTCTTCACCGTGACAGCACAAGGGCCTGGTCAGGGTAGATTTTGGGCACCGCTGCCCCAAATGTGCCTGGACCAAGCCAGAAGGTCAGGGAGGGCTTCCAGGCAGGGTGAAGAAGCAGCAAAGCTGGGCTCTTCCCAGCACTAAAATAATAATGAAAGTTGAGAACAAGCGAACGTCTGAAGCAGGTCAGCCATCTTACACGGGCCTCGGGCAGACGTCCAGGAGAGCTGTGCTGGGATCGCAGCACCCTTCCCAAAGCGACGTGGTGTTTCCTCCTAGGGAAAGGCCCAGAAGCACCCCCGGACACCAAACCCTCCGCTGGTCTCAGCAACCTGCCCCCGGGTCCTTGGGCACGGGGCAGAGAAGCCAGCTCCCCCCTGCCCTGCTGCAAATGAACACAGGGACAACTGTTATATCCACGTTCCTGCTCCAGGTTCTCAAAAGCCCCTGCTTTTCTCTATAAATCTATGCCTGGGTTGTCAGTGAGGACTGCGGCAGGGAACATGGGGTCACGGATTGCTTCCAGAGCTCGATTCCTTGCCCTACCGGATCCGGCGTGGAGCTGGAGGAACGGTGGCCGGATCGCTGCGGAGAACTGGAGAGAACGCCAAAGGTAAAGCCAAACAACAGGGCAGCCACAAAAAGGCTGTGAGTGAGGTGGAAATTGCAGGCAAATAGACAATAGAAGAAAGTTTAAGTAGCAATTTGCTCTCCTCTGCACAAGGAAACGCACTTCATTTTTGAAAGAGCATCCTTCAGGAAGCTGTACTCCTAAATGCAGAACTAAATATACCCTGGGAGAACCGAAACTGGTTATTGTGCTACCCCTCAAATGTGCACACAGGAAAACAAAAGTGAGCAGTGATTGACAGAGTTAATCTGTTCTTAATAGGTGTTTTATTTCAATATTCATTTTTCTCATTTGCATAACTGCTTTCCTTCAGATTCCCTCTCAATACCCTGCCTTTCTCCTGGTCCCTCCTGCGCTGGTGGAGGTGGGTCAGGACCTGGGGACGTCCCTGGTGTGTGACAACCCGTGGCTCCCCAAAGGGCCCCTGCCAGCAAGTGCTGAGCTTGGAAAGCCGTCCGGTTCTTGGTGCAAGATCGTTTTCTCCTCCAAATAATAGTACAGGATTTTTCTTAACAACTTCAGTCCTGTTTCTTGTGTCTCAGACGAAACCCCACGAGGTGCCGAGCTGCTTCTGTGTGCTAAAGGTTCTTGATGAGGGAGATAAAAAAAAGAGTGTGCAAGACTGATGCACGCTGAGGCAGCATTTCCAAGGCGTTTCTCACAGCCCTCCGGGAGAAAGAGGAGGAGAGGCTTCTTTTGCTGGCTCTACGAGAGCAATTGTGCACGTTCCCTTCCAGTTGTTAAACGCTGGAGTTGGATTGGAAACCCGGAACATCTCAGGTTAATGCCATGTTAACAGAAATCCACCAAAATCAGCGTCCAAATGTGCCCGGGGCAGCAGCTTCTCCTACAAAGAATTGCTGGATTAAACAAAGGGACCATCAGAAATGGGGTTCAAAATGGGGTGCCCAGCCGCCTCGTTCCCTGCATGGATTTCTTTAACCTTGCTGTTCCCCCTGGGAGATTTCTGACGACTTGCCCTCCAGAGCACCCCGCTCTAAAAATCTCTTTGGATAATGCCTGGGACGTGATGGCTTTCTCCCTCCTGCCTGTCTCCGTGCCTCCCGGGCATCCCTAAATGTGTCCCTGGGACAAGTTCTCGTCTTCCCAGAGGGATTTTGTTGAGCTGGAGAATGCTGATAGATGCGAAACGTTTCCGCGCAGTAGCACAGGGATCTTGGTTTAGGTAAGAACTACGTATCGTCAATAAGGCTAACTTTTGCATTAAAAAGAAATCCAGGAAAAATGCCGGTATCCTCCCTCCGAAAGAAAGCAAAATGAAAAATCACAAACTCCACCTCATCTGGTGTAAATACACGAGCTTGAATACCTGCAATTTCTTACATTTCTCTGGAAAGCTTTAGGTGCTCTTTAAAGCTCGGATTGCTTTTTCATATGTGAATGACTGCTTTGACTTCTGTACTGCTTGTAAGAAATGATGCAAAATTTGTTTAAAGTCTTTAATGAGTTCTGGGCTGTCTGCATCACGTAGCATCTCCGTACTGCGCGGTACACATCAGGCACCGCTAAGTATTTCTACATCTTTCTTCAAAAGATGCCATAACCATCAAAGATACTTGCTGTAAATGATCCTGAATGCGTGGATTTTTTTCTCTACAGTGAGATCTGCATATCTGGTGTATTAAAGGAAATGTGTTTTCCTTGAAGGAGGGTGATGTTTTGTACGTTAGAGTTCTTCCTGGGACATCTGCACAGCCCATTTATTTCGTCTCGTTTTGTCCTATTTTACCCATTCGCTTGTTGTGGTTGTAGAATTAAGCCTCATTAAGGGGAAAAATATATATATATATATATATATAGGGCTAGAATAAATGCCAGGCTTAATCCTGAATGATAAGAAATGTTGTGAGGAGAAAGGATCTCGTGTTGGTTGGCCATAAAGAGCCCTTGCACGTCGAGCAAGCCACCTGAGAGATGCTACCAGAGGAGCCCTGGCTAACCTAGACGCTGCCTTTTCTCTCCCTCTAGACTGTCTTCTACACCTCAGATAAAAATCCCATCTTGTTATTGGTGTGAGGATAAAGAGCAGATGCATACAGTAAAATACAGCTTATTAAGCTACGGCTCAGATTGGTTAATTACTTTCTCCGCGTTAATAGAGGATCAGGGCTGCGACTGTCGTTTCCAGAATTCAGCAGGTTATTTTCTGCCTCTGTAGAAGTGAGTCAGTACAGTTCCTGCTTTGATTTACAAAATTGGATTTTAATCTCTTTGAAACCATTATGCTAAATCAATTTTTAACATAGCAGAGCATGGAGGTACAAAGCCCCCCTTGTTCTCACGTTGCTGACTCTTTGGCTGAGCGAGCACCATATAAACAAGACTTAAACGACGTCGGTGTGGAAGAGCTTGTGCCGGCGTGGAAATACAATTTTTGCTCTATTACGACAATGGGACAAAGGAAATACAGGTGTGGCTGCGAGTGCCGCTGCCGCGAAGAAATCCCCCCTCCGGCGTGGCGGTCAGGAAGGACGCGGGAGGACTCGCAGGAGTTGGGTGTGGGGTGTTTCTTGTGCATGTGTGTGGGGTTTGGTTTTTTTTTGCCTTCCCCTTAGCCCGGTTCCGGAGCTGTCAAGGCATGAGATGAATCACCCCTCTGATGTTTTGGATTTCTGGCAACGGTAGCAATTGGGCAATCATCCAAATCCAGCAAGAGCGCTGATAGTAATGAATGGGAAGCTCGTGTGATTTCATGTGGAAGGCAGGAGGAAGAGTTTGGAGAAGATGCTCTGTGCATACACAGGCGTGCACTTCCCCTTTATCCTGTTCTTCCTTTCTGAACTTCATGGCATCCTTCTGCCTGGCTGATAAATCGGATTTACTGTAGGGTAGGGAGGGGACGAAACCCTTCGGAAACGCCAGCAGCAGGCCCGAGCTGCAGTGCTTTGGACTGGACCGAAAACCTCTGGACTTCAAGTGGTTGTAGACCCGCACTTCCTGCCTACGGCCCAGTTCGGGATGCAACTCGCATATCCTATTTGTATCCTACAGGGATACAGCGACGGTTCCCCCACTTCCCCTGCCCCAAACTCTCCAGGGAAGAAAATCTGGATCTATCGGCTTTTTTTGTATGACTTGAATTAAAAACTTAGAGCGTGAGATCTTTCAGAAAACTTCGCCGACACTTTGCAACAACCATGTCCTGAAGCGTGCTGGGCCTGCCCCCGATCTCGTGTGTCCTTTCTTATGGGTGTTACCTGGAATAGTCGGGACTGGTCAAGTGAAAAGAGCGTATGGCATGTTGTACTTGGCCACGTTCCCTTTGGTAAAACCCAATAATAAGCATAAAAGTTAGCTGCAAAATAAATAGAATTACGTGGGGATATGGAGAGAGGATAAATTCCTTACCCCTTAAAATTTCCTTTAGGAAAAAAAAAAAAATGTTGCGAGATTTGGGCAATTTGCTACATAATAAGTCTGGTTGCCTAAAAGCTGAGGATATTAGTGAAACAATGATCCAGAAATGAGGCAGTCGTTTTATCCGCGTGTGACGGGTTAAGTCTGGGGAAGGCGTACGTTGGCTGTCAGCTTTTGCGATGTCGGTGCAGTTACGGCACGGAAGGATCCATCCCTCTGCTCCTTCTTTCCTGAGCCTCCTCCGTCGTGGGCTGAGATCAGCTGGGGAAGGCCCTCCTGCCTTCTGGTCGTCCTGGAGGAGGGGCTGCCGACAAGAAATAGGAATATTTATTAGAGTTAAAATAAAGGGGCTCCTCCGTTCAGGAATTAGTGGAGGAGGGGTTTCCTTAGAAGCAGAATTTGGGTCCAGCTCCTCGTCACAGCGGTTTCGTGGCCCGTGGCAATGCGGCCGGACGAGGGCAGCGCTGCAGGCCTGTGTCGCAGTGGTTGTAGCTGATGGTTGAATCTGCATTGCTGCTTGTGGCGTGGTTCCTCCCCACCCCCTGTGTAACACGCTCACTGCCTATTCAGTAGCACCGGGACTGAGGCCCTAGGGGCTTCCTCTTTGTTAGAAAACTCAGTTCTGGTCCCTGTTTTGGGCCAAAATGGCAACTTCCATCCACTTTTAAGCAGCCTCAATTTAACTTGAGAGCAAGCGCATGAATTTGCTAATAATCTCTGATTATTCCACACTAATCTTGCAGTTGTAGAGCCTGGATCCCACTGACATTCAGCAGATGAGTTATTAATTATTTTCCTTTCTATCGCCTGCCCTTCATGCCAGATTTCTCAACACCTTTAGGTCTGCATTGTTAGCTGTGCTGTTCGACACTGATTAGTTCTTTATGCTCTCCCTTCCTCGACTAGGTAAGGTTGCTGAGCATCCCCCCAGCATCAGCCCCATTTACTCGGGTCACAGCTCCCCCAGGTAAGGAACCTCTGCCACTGCCTTGGCGTTGGTTTTGTGAGGGCTCGGGGCTGGGCAATGCCCCGTGAGCAGGCTCAAGGCTGCAAAAAGCTCCCGGTAGCACAGCAGCAGGCGAGCATCGCTGTCACCTCGCCGCGGTGCTGGTGCTGCAAGAGGAAAACTCTTTCAAAACGCGGCACTGAACGGCTGCATTGCCAGCTGGGATCCCGAAATAACCACCTTTCAGTTGGTAAAATAAATCATAAAAGTCTGTCAGATCCAAAATGTAATGGTTGGGCAAATTAATCCATTGTTGTATTGTTATAGTGCTCTAATCATATTTTTATATATCCCAGGAGCTGGAACTAAGAAGCATTTTGCTGTCATTGCAAACACAATAATAAGAATAGTCTTAACAAAGTGACGTGCACCAAGTTGACTTTCTGCAATACATTTCAGCGGAAATTACAGATGCTTTTTACATTTCATTATCATTAAGGTACAAATAACTTTCTTGCATTGAAAACCAGGCCTACTTTATCTGGTTTAATAATTATATTGAGGCTCATTATGGACACCTTGTTTGTAATTCGTGCTTTTCTTATTGAATTCTAAGCGTGTTATTACAGAAGTGTGTACTTTAACAGACGGAGTATATGATGGCAGTGTTTAGTTCCAGTTGATCTTTTCCAAAGAATGCGCCGAACGATCTCGGGCTAAATACAACCCAGCCAACATCCGGCACAGTTTTTTACTACCAGCATTGTTCCAGCGGCTCGGAGGCGAGCGGAGAGCTGGGGATGGCGTTGGAGGGAGCACAGCAGCGGGCAGGGGGCGGCCGGTGGGCTTGTGCAGACCTTGGGAAGAAGTACGGGGCCAGCATCGCAGGCGGGGGGGGGGGGGACTTTTCCGAGGAAATGTCTTAGTTGGTGTCAAGGTTGTCTCATTTGCCAGTGGGATATTGCTTTAATGGTGTTCTTTTTTCCTCTCCAGTTTACATAATGAGATCAAGCTAATTAAACCATGTCTAGCTCTGGGAAAAGATCAAAATGTGAGCTCTTTTTATTAAAACCTTCGCCCTGTAATAGAAGATTATAGGAAGTACTTTGCTACTGGTGCCTCTTGCTCTTCCCTAGCAAAAAATACAGTTCTTTTTTTACTGGTACATGCTTGGTTTTAACTGTTTTTTCTTCTAGTTTTTCACGTTTCAGGAGCTTGTGGGAGTTCCTGATGTGGTTCGGTAGATGAGGTGGAGGAGCACGAACAAGCAGATGCAGCGAGGTGTTGTATAGCCAAAAGCCAGCTCTCAAGTGAAGCCCACAGGGACGTGCTCTGTGCCTGCTCCCACGAAGGTTTGGAGCTGCTTCTTGGGCTGTTTTACCCAACGTGCTCCTCGTTAGTCGTAGCCGACTGCCCAGTGCCAAGTGTAGCCCGACGTCTGCCCCCGTTCCTTGAACCAGGGAATGTTTTCTACAACCTCCCCAAGTTTTCAGCGTTTTTTCCCCATTAAATTCTGTCTTCACCGTTATTATTTTAATTTTGGGGGTGAAAATGCAGCGATTTTTTTTTTCTTAGATGGATGAAATGAAATGTCTAAACACCCATGAGGCGCTCGTGACCCGTCGAGTAGCACCGGTTGGAGATGCCGTCACCTGGTGCCAGGCACGGTGACACCAGGTCGTAGACGACCGCCACGTGCCTTCAGTCGTTTCTCTTCTGGAGAAAAGCCCCAGTTCAGCAGCCGCAGCCCTGGCAGCTCCTCCCTGTGTCAAGGTCACGGATCCGAGCCCCACGTCCAACACGACGTGCTGGCACCGCCTGCGTTCAGCCCTGCCCGGCGCTCGCCCCTAGCCTAGCCGAGGAGAGGCTTCACGGGCTGGTATTAAGGTGAGGAGTTATTGCCAATATTAATATATTACTGTATTAGATCATGCTAATTATATTTTAAGCTACAATGATTTCAGAAAGATGGAGAGGAAATGAGGGCTCTCCCATGCCTTCTCCCTCTTTAGAAGGAAGCAAGGTTCAAGTATTATTTTCTCTTCCAGAGGGGAGGAACAGCTGTGCCGGGGCTCTGAAGTAAGTTTATAATGATTGAGTTGAATTGCAGAGTGCATTTTAGGTTGCATTCAAATCAGGGCAATTTCCCTTCCCTCTGTGACAGAGCAAGGAGCTCTCCACTTTGATCGTTGATGTAGACTTGGAGAGGGTGGGGGGGGGGGGGAAGAGAAAGAAAGCTTTTGTTTCAGGCATGTCGTGGTTTTCCTGCCTCCTGTTCCCACGGTGAAACAGGGGAAATGCTGTCGTTCACGGACAGATGGCCACGAGCGCCCCTACCCCACAGGTCCTGCTCCATGGGGTGCCCCTCCTGCTCCCCACGCTGTGCAGCACATTGAGCTGCTCCTCCCGGGCAGCGTGGGATCCCCCCCAGGACAATTTTTTCCAGGCCTGGGTGGCTGCTGGCGTGGTTTTGCTGCAGCGTTTCAGGCAGTCGCTGCCCTAGTCCCGAACGGGGAGCGAGATCCCAGCCCGTCACGTGCACCCCGTTAGCTGGTCGTCGCCTCGCCCGATTCCCGACTCCTTGCACGGGGCACGTGCACGGGAAGCCCTTCACGCTCGGGTAAGTCAGTCAGTCCTTGTCACGGTGACACGTACACGTCTGCTTTCTTTGCCTGTGAAACTTCGCCAGCTAGCCAAATGCACTTAATAATGTTTTTTCGCTGTATTTCAGTGGTATGAACGTACGTGAAAATTACAGCAAAGGCATCATTTTTTTAACAGCTGTGTTTAGTTGAATAACAGATTTAGAAAGTGCAGACTTTAATTAATCTGTGTTTTCTGCTGGGATTTCAGCACCATCTGATTTACTTTTCATGGCTGAAAAGTGTAATTGTAGTTTTTCCCTTTAGCTGCGGGTGTATCCTCCCAAGAAATTGATTCGGCTCTTCTTTTTCTTAAAGAAAACTCGGTGTCAGACTCACGGTGCCTGGCACGCCGCACAGGTGATGCGCTCGCTCCGGGTGGTGGTGGCGAGCCGCCGGGCAGGGCTGGCTCGGGAGGGCTCCTCTCCTCCTGCCTCCGGGTGGAGAGGAGCACCTGGCCCAAATCTTCCCGTCCTGTGCTTGGATTCGTTGACCAAAGGGCGAGGACGGGGGTTGCTGGAAAAAAAAAGCACGGAGCAGGAAGGGTTTTCCCCATGGGTGTTGGGATTTATTTTATTTTTTTTTCAAGCTGGATTTATGGTAAGGAGGCTCTGCCTGTGTGCTCGCTGTTCAACGTGAGACGTCTTGGTGCCCTGACTCCTCAGATGTTAAAAAAAATGTTAAAAACCTCTCTGCCGGGGGCGGTGCTGGGTGGTGGCTTTGTGGGCCGTGGTGGTGAGGGCCGAGCAACGGGTCGTGGAGCCGCGGTGATAAACTGCATTTATTAGGTGCTGTTGAGCTCGCGTTATTCCATCTCTGTTGGGCTGAACGGGAGTGTTACAAACATGTATCCTTGGGGATTATTTTTTTTTTCTTTAAAAATCAGCTGATTGTGCAAACGTGCCCTTTCCCAGCCCTCCTCCTGCTCTGGGGCAAGGATGCGGACTGCTGCCCAGAGCCAGGAGCGCTTGTTCAGAGCTGGGTCACAGGAGAGGAAGTTTGTATAGAATGAGGGCACCGTTTCTGTTTTCAGAGGTCAGAGTGTTGTAGTTAGGCGTACTTTCCCCCATTTTTATCCATTTTTATTTTATTAGGTTGGTATGGAGTTTGGGTGTCTGAAGGGCTTTGAGCGCAAAGCCCACAATGTCTGAAGGGAAGCGGTGCATTTAGACTCTGAGTGTAATCTCAGGGTGGCTGCTAATCTGAGTAAGATTAAAAAAAAACAAAAACCAAAAAACCTTGATGGGTTTTAAAACTTATTTTAATTAAGGTTTTCCCTTTCGTCTCGCCGAAGCCCGGAATTAGCCCCATTGGTGCTCCCCACAGATACGGATCGGCTGCCTTTGTGCAGGAAGGGCCAAACCCCGGCGCAGAAGCACAAATCCCTGGGATGCTGCGGGGATGCAAGGTGGGAAGGAAGGAGCCCGAAGCAAGCCCTGCCAGCACGGTGAGCTCAGCACGCCGAGGTTCCCCAGCAGCACCTTGTGCCCCCCAGCTCCGTTTTTTGGTGTATTTTGTGGGGTGGATGCAGCCCCGCTGGCCCTACCGACGCTGCCCCGCTGCCTTTGCGAGCGTGGGTGCGCTCAGCGGGGCGACCCTGTTCCCTGCAAGCCTCGGCCCAGGCACGGAGCCAAGGAGAAGCGAGGCCGGCGAACAATCAGGAATCAAAGAAGCCACCTGCACGCCACGGGGAGCCGCTCCCCGGGAGGCTGCAGCCTCTGCCAGCGCTCGCTGCCGAGCCTCCTTCTGCAGCCCCTGGAGGGGGGGGAGCGGTGCTGCTCCCCAAAATCCAGTTAAGAGGTGTCCTCACCATCCAGCCAGCCAAGGACAAGCCCTGGATGGACGGCAAGGGCAGCTCTTCATCTGGGAGAAAACCCTTTTTGATCCCCCTCTTCCTCCTGCTGAGCAGGGGATACACTGGGGGCGATGCCGGAGCCAGCCGGGCTGGAGGCAGCTTTGGGGATTTGGGGGACGGCCTCGTCGCGCCCTGCTGGCAGGGAGATCTCCCTCACAGCCTGCCCCAGAGGCAAACCAGGTCTTTTCCCCAGCATTTTTATCCTCTGTTGCTTTGCAAGAATGGACCCCGCAAACGGGAGGGGGGCAAGGGGTGGCGTGATGTGCCTCCCCGGGTGCCTTTTCACCCGGCCGGGAGGCTGACGGCTTGCGCTCATCGCTTCGGAGGGCAGATAGCATTTATTTTGGAGAGGGAGCCGACGTGTGATGCGCGTGTGTGCGCCGCTGCCTGTTTTTCCTGCCGAGGAAGACATGTTCGGTCCCAGCCCCCTTCCAGCCTCATGTGCCTTGGTCTCAGCAGGAGCTCTGCGAAAAGGAAAAGCAGTGCTTGCAAAGCCAGGGAAAAAAAAAAAAAAAAAAAAAAAAAAAAAAACAGGCTTTTTTCTAGCACACAAGTGTTACCTGTAGCTATTTATACCCTCCTCCAAGGCTATTTGTGCTTTCTCCCCACTGCCAGCGGGGGAATTTGGTGGTTTTGGTGGCTCAGGGATATTCCCCAACAGTGCAGGGTCGTATGCATCTGATGCCAGGACTGTGGTCTCGGTGTTGCCTTTTGCTGGTGGTTGTATAAAACAAGAAAATGCAGTTTTTCCTGCTCGTATACAACCAGCAGAAAGCACTGCCGTGAGTGAAGGGGCGAGATTTCAAGCCTGAGACACCGGAGTGCCCCTCTGCAGTGGTTCACGCGTGGCCAGCTGGGTGTCCGACGAGCAGCGCCGTGCTACCTCTGCCTCTCGTTAGGTGACGGCGTTTGCAGGCTGGGTTCCATTTATTACAGAAATTACAGTGTTTATTACAGAAATTACAGCGTTTATTACAGAAATGGGATTGTGCTCAGCATCTGTTTTAAACCCGGGTCACATCCCTGCCCACGATGGCGATGCCGTGCGTGGGGATCCGTGTGCCCAGTATCCCCGTGGGTAGCCATCTGCCCCACATAGCCACGCTCATGGAGCTGATCGAGGTCGCTCACTGATCCTCGTCCCATGCTGTGTAGCTGACGGCGAGCACCACAAAGTTATTTTTGTGTTTCCAGGACCCTGCTGGAGGCAGCGCGCTGGGCTTGCTGCAGCCCTCATCCCCCCAGCTCTAGCAAACGTCTTCAGCAGGGGCTGTGCCACAAAGCAGGCTGTCCTCTTGCTGCCCAAACCAGTGGCTCCTCTCCTTGGGGTTGTCTTTTGGGAATAACGTACGGACCCGTGGGCATGGGCTGTCCAGCAGTTTCTCAGTGATTTTTTTGGAAGGATAAGGGAAAGGAGCACGGCATGCTGTGTCCCGTGTGCCTGCTCCGTACCGAGCCCGCGCTGCGGTGGGCTACGCTAGTAAATTCCCAGCTCTTCCCTTCTTCTTGTTCGTCCGTCTCTTTGGCAATGTCTGCAATGAGAATATGAGGGTGTTTTTTTCTTCTTCGCAGAAATAGCCTCCGACTCCTTGTGAACCCGCAAATGGGTTTCTCAGCCTCCCGCCACCCGAGGTGTAAATGAGACGGGAGCGGGGCTGGGCTCCCATCCTTTCCCTGGCAGCCCTCCTCCTGGGGACAGCCACCGCCTGAGGGCCGAGCTTTGCCTTCCTCCCCCGTCGCAGGGATTGTGGTTATTCCCTTGAGCTGCTCACCAAACCTGCCTCTAACGACTGCGGGTGCCCGCGTGTGCGCTGGGACGCGCGGCCGCTCGGCACGAGGGGCAGGGACCCCCAAATCCCGAGCAGCCGTGATTTACTGCGCAGCTTGGGCAAAGTGCATTTGTTGCCTTGGAAACAAATAGCAGCAGTGAACAACTAAATGAAATTTATGGAATCAACTTCAATAAATCTTGATGATAAATGTGCAAAAACATCCACAATTTGATGAAGATCTACAGTATGCAGATGGGAGGGGTGATAGGAAGTTACAGGACTGCTTTGGATACGTTTTGGGGCTGCCACAAATACGTTCCTATAATGCTTTTTTTTTTTTTTTGTGGTTTCCGAGGAAGCTGTCTGCTTCTTTTCATAGATATGGCATTTAATTTTGATTTCCAGGGTATCTTTTAGCTTAATTGGCACGCTGGATGATTGCAGCGTGTTGTTTTGTCTTTTGCAATCCCTGATTCAGAGCTAACTCAGGATAAAAATAAAACCGAGAACTGTGGCAATCGCAGAGAGCAGAATGCAGCGAGTGCCGGGTCACGTGCCCCCAAGGCAGCTGCAAAACACCCCAAATTATTTGCAGCACGGATCCAGGACGCCTCCCTGGCCCCTGCTGTGGGGCTGTGTGCGTTGCAGGGGGAGGACAGGGCAGCGCTGCAGGGCCGCGGAGCGGCGCAGCGCGGGGAACGGTCCCCGTGCTTACCTGTGCGTGGGGACGCCTTTTCTTGTTTCGGGTTTTTTTTTTTTGTAGAAGCACAAATAAAAAATCGCAGGCGATATTTTCTGAAATAGTTATTGCTGTTTCTGGCTCGACCTGCGGATCGATAAAGGTTCGGGAATATCGGCGGGCTTGTCTGGAGACTGCTGCAAACCTTTAACGCGGCCCTTAATGGAATTTGATGTTTTTCCATTAGTTCCCATGCCTCTCCTTGTTACGGTGCCTTATTTTCACCTTCCTCCAGCAGGTCAGGACGCGGGGGGAATCGCTGCTTCCCCGGTGACTCCTGCTTGGTCGGAGCCTTGGTAATGTTGGCTGGGCTCCGAACGGGACCTTCCTGAAGCTGCGGGGTGCTGCCACCCTCCCCGGCGTCCTCCCCGCACGCGGCGGAGCAGGGTTGCTCTCCCCATCAGCATCCAGCTGTACAAGACAGCTTGAACTCCGTTAGGAGCTAAATTTGGCGGCTCGCTAACTTCCTTTTGATATGTTTTTATAGTTTCGTCGTATTATGACACCCGGTTTTAAATTTGCATGAGTAAATGAGCCTCTCGCTAAGTCAGGTAAAAAGATTTTTCACTTATCTACCATGAAATAAGGCACTAAAAAAATGCTAGGGAGAGACAGCAGAGTATCCCTGACATCTTTAGTTTACATGTTTTTTTTTTCAGCTGTGCCTACTGAACGCCCCTAATTATTAATGATACAATAAAGCTATTTGTACTGCATCTAGCAGGCAAAACAATTTCATATTAGGAAGACTTTTCCGAGTAAATTCAGGGTTTGGTGCCAGAGCAGGGTTTTTTTGAAAAACGCCTGTTTTTATCGAGTCACACCCAAAATCTGAATTTGGAGCTGCAGTGAGAATCAGGCTCTCACTGTTCCCATCAGGCCGGCCGGGTGTACGGACGAGGCTACTGCTAGAGAAAGATCTGGTTTGGGGTTCCCAGTGCTTTTTGGCGAGCGCCCTGCAGCCTGTGGGCTTCCCATCCTGCTTTCCATCCCTCTGCAGTGGGTTTGGGGCCTTCTGCAAATCCACCTTGACTTCCACTCCAGGCAGGACCCGAGTGGCGTTGAAACCTGCGTTTAAATGTCTTTCTCCTCTTCTCCTAGCCAGGAGCATCGAGCACCCAGTGCCGGCGCTCCGTACCGGGCCCGTTATCGCACCCAGGGCTTTCGGGCTCCCCCATCTCTCCTGGTCTTTAATCTGTTTGTGCTATTGACTCTTTCTTCTTTTTTCTTCTTTTTTCTTTTTTTTTTTTTAGCTGTTTCATTAATAGTGACAGATGCTTTTAATTAAAAAGAAAAGGCAAAACAAAATCCCGAATAAAACAGAAAGAGAATATTCTAATTTGGCGTGACATTATGAAGCAGAATGGCTCCTGGCATGCAAGGTACAGAAAAGGTCATCTTCCACGGCTGCAGCCTTTTGCAATGGTGGAATTAAGTTCAAACTCGGGCTGGTTTTGAAGTCTTAAGTCTCTCTGGGGATTCCTTTCATAACATCTTCGAACTGGATAACACTACAGTAAATGAAATACACTGCACTGGATTAAAGGGTTATTTCCCCTGTGTGTCAGGCTGACACAGAATACCAAACCTCAGGTTGCCTCCGAGTTGTCTCTATCTGCTGATACTCTCTCTTCTTTCCGCAGCAGCTCTCGGAGTTGCTGCACCAAAGTTTGTGATTATTTATGCGGCTC
The DNA here is from genome assembly GCA_011075105.1 of Heteronetta atricapilla. Lineage (NCBI taxonomy): Eukaryota > Metazoa > Chordata > Aves > Anseriformes > Anatidae > Heteronetta > Heteronetta atricapilla. Next base: position 16,481,181 of record CM021734.1, on the reverse strand, counting down.
CGTTGCGCTGTGAGTGCGGCACAATTTCACGCAGCGAGGACCCAAAACAAAGCGGCTAAGTGGGAAGAAAACTTAATGGGCACAAAGATGTGAAAGAAGCGATGCAGGCAAGAGCGGAGCTGCCTCTTAGTTCTCTTAGGCTGCCCGATAATTTATACCGAGACACAAAATACAGATCTCTCTGCATTGCCACGCAGATACACGTCCAGCAGCACGGAGCCCGCAGTAACAGCCGGCTACGATCTACGACACCGCGCGACATCTGACTGCACCGACGGTTACAATTTGTTGAGGATCGTTTGCAGCGTGTTTTGCCCTAGAACGTTTGTCGTGACTTGGAGCACCCTCCCTCCTGGCGGATTTTTTTTTTTTAAAGTATTTAAAGACGGGTTTTGTAGGGCTAAAATACACGTTAGTGGCAGCGGCGTGGCACGCGGTTTGGCGGCGGAGGCACCGGCTCAGGAGACCTGGCTTTGTTTCCGCCCTGCTCCTTGGTGTCTCGAGCAGTTTTATTCGCTTGTGCATTACCTTCCCTGTTCTGCTGAGCGGAAAGGAAAAGCTCCCAGGCTTTGTTGAGACACTTAGGATTTACCAGAGGCCACTGGGCAAGCGTTAAACACCGTGCTGCGTGTGCGAGGCGTTGGGGCTGCGCCGCTGGTACTTCTGCAGTGGCAGCGCGTGTTGCTGCCTGCTCCTCGCCTTGCCCTTTGTGCTTTTCAAACCAAATTGGGGTGGTCCTTGACTCATTTGTGTACCCCCTAGCACGCGTAGCATCTTGTAACTGATTTGGGAAATACTCCTTGGGTGCTTGCAGCGTTGAGGCTGGGGCTCCCCATGCTGGCTGTGCCCAGCAGGTTGGAGAGCTTTGGGAGAAAAATAACAATGCGGAAGCTGGTTCCTGTCCCCTGCCTTCCTTTGGCTGGTCCATAAAAACAAAATCATGCTTTGTGGACCTCAGGGGGCGGCGTTAAAGGGACAGTGAGGCAGGGGGGTAGCCCCGATGAGCCTTTAGGAGCGCAGTCTTGGTGGGGACGAGGTGGAAGGGGGAGTGGGACAAAAATCCACCTGGCACGGCTGGCAGCCCCTTCCCCAGCGGCTCCACGCAGAGTTTGCAGGGCTGCACGTGGCAGAGGGTCAGCAGCAAGTCACTGCCAAGCAGGTGAGGGATTAACCTGGTTTGTAGGGCTTGGGCTCGCGGGCAGCCCCTTTGCTGCTCTCACCGGGTTGTTTTCCTCTGTTTTAGAAATTTCTCTTTTTAACCCCCCTATCATTTCCCTGACTGCTGCCTTCTCCTTGACAGCTGTGATGTTTGTATGTGTGCATAAAATCAGTAGGAAGTATTTACGTAGGTGTCACTAATTTAATTTAATTTAACCTGATGCGTATGTATAGAGAGGCCTGTTCTGCACTAAAGTGCTTCTCTTTATTTTACAGTCTCCATCGTCATCAAATACAACTCCTTTCATTCTCCTCTTCCATTCACCTTCCCAAAGACCAAATCTGGAAATAGTAACCAAAAGAGAAGCCCAGATCATACACAAAGCAGAGAAAGATTGAAGTAATTTAAGGGTAAGTAATTTTTCACCCTTATTCTAACTTGAAGCTTTGTGTTCAGGGTAAAGCTGTAACAGTAAGTGCGAGGCTGCATAAAAAAAGCTGCTAAGCGTGTACAGAGCTGCTCTGTGTCCAAAGAGAGAGAAAAAAAGACGGGAAAACTGAACTGGTGATGAAAGCAAGGTGTAGCAGCACCTTTTCCAGGTGAGAAGGTGGCCAGCGCAGCAGCGAGTTTTGGGCGCTCGCACCGTTTCGTCCCGTCCCGTTTGGGTCTGTGCCGGTGCCAGGTGGAAGCACGGTGTGGGGTCGTGGGCTTTGCATGTCCTTGGCTGCTCTGGCTGCTCCCTGGGTAAGGACGAGCCGGGAGGTTGGGGTCTTGGGGTCTCCCCTTGCTGCAGCACGGTTCGGTCATCGCCTCGTCGTGTTGCCACTGCGGGCCATGGGAGGCTGTGGGAGCGCTGGGGAAGCTCTGGGCGCAGGGCGCAGGACGTCTGGGTTAGCTGTGGCTTCATGGAGGCCTCATGGGTGCCAGGGCTCCAATAGTTTTTCCTGGAGCAACCCAAAGGTCCCGTGCCAGGCCTCCCCAGGGCTGGAGCAGGATCAACCCGTGCGGCCGAATGAGGAGGGGCTCGTGGCACAAACCCAGGTCTGAAGTGACGTAAGGCTTTTCTTTCGCTGCTGGGGCAATGAATACGAGATACAAGATGAGTTTCTGTGAAATTCAGAACCCTGGCTGAAGCATTAGTAAGCTCCAAATGTTAAGGAACGTGTTTTCCCACCCTAGTTCCAGATCTGTGCCTGCATATATTGCGTTTCCACACATGTTCTGTCGGAGATGGACAGGATATGCATTTGCTTACATCTGAAAACTTAGCTTTAAACATCTGGGCTTTCTGATTTATTGCTGCTTTTATTTTTTTTTTTCCCTGCACTGTTTGTTCATGCAAAATTCATATCTGGGAAGGGCATCTCAAATCCCTGCTTCTGAGTCAAAAAGGGAAAGTATGGAAGTGAAAAGAGAGATTGTATCATTTAAGAAATATGATTCATGAATTAATCCTCGTCTGCTACACCATCTGTGGCGTGTGTTTCAATACAAAAATCCTGGTTTTGTATCTCTTTAAAAAGCTTCCTTCTCGCCGGCCACGCAGCGTTCTGTGGAGCTGGGGGGAGTCGGATGCTTTCAGAGGCAGGGCAGGGGCTTGGCAGCCTCCCGGGCTGGTGCCAGTGGGGACGGGATCCAGATCGCTCCATGCGGGAGTGGAAGAGAAGGGGTCCTTAAAAGCGGATCAAGGGGGCTTTTTGTGCTTGCCGACAGGATGAGGGCCGCACCGTTCTAATTCAGTTCTTTGCATTGTTCTCCAGCTTTTCACAGGGCCCCACTTTTCCTTTTTAAACACATTTTTCAGGCATCTATTCCTTTAGCTTTTGTAGCACGCCCAATTTCCTTCTGGAGTTAGACCCGGGACGTCTGTGTGCCTCTTCTCCACCAGCAGGGTCCCGGGTTGGGACAGCATCTCAGCACGTGCAGCGATCCCTGCCCTGCTCCAGACACGTGCCTGGACAAGGGCATCTTGCTGCCCCACCGATTTGCTCCTCCACTTCACGGGGAAAGCCCGTAACAGCTTGAGCATTCTTCTCCGTGCTCTCGAGGAAGATCTCTGACAACTGCAGCAAAACCTGAGATGCTGGGGAGGTCTTGAGCAAGGTGGATGTCCCTCGCCCTTGCCACGGCTCGTGGTGGCCCCAGCCTGTGCCGTGGGGTGGCATGCACGTGGCCGTACCAACTACGCGGTAACTACAGCTCTGGGGAGCTCCCGGACACTGGTAACGCTGACAGATGGAGGCTATCCAGGAGCTCAGTGCCGATGGTGAAATATTTCGGGTTTATTGCCTTTCCATTCATTTTGTTTTCACGCCTTTCTGCCTCCCTGACTCATTGCCGTGCGGCCTCTGCTCACAATCTCTGCTTGCTGCGGTAACACCCCCTGGACAAGGCAGGAGGCACTGGTGCTTGCAGCTGCTTTTTGAGCTGCTTTTTTAATTGAGCATCTGAAGCCAGGACGGTGACAGAGAGGAAAACATTAGCGATGCCTTTTGCCGTGGGAGGATGCGTGAATAAAGTACTGAGACGAAGGCAGGGCAGCAGAAAGGCGCACGGTGCCAGGCTCAGGGTGCTGTGGTCCTGGTGTCCAGCCACGGGCTCTGGGGGCAGAAGTCTCCCCGCTGATGGTAGCCGCTGCCATGGGATTCCCGGTGGGAGATGGTCACCCTCCTAACCGGGTGCCAAGCCAGTTCAGGCTCCTGCTTAGTCCCAAACCTGCCCGCTGGACGTGTGGGTGCTTTGCTGGTGGGAAAAGCCGAGTGAGCGCCGTGAGCGCTGCAAGGCTGCTGTGAATAGTGGTGTGTGAAGAAAAACTATGTCAGCGGTGGTTAGGCAAATGTTTAACCCAAACTGGAATTAGAGTCTGAATTACTCCTGAATGGAAAATTCCTGTAGGAACGCAGACCTGAATCAGCATCCAGCTTTCTGTGTCTCAAGCCCACACGCACACACACATCTTTGCTTTCACTAGGAGCTCTGGCTAGCTTATTTTTATGCCTCTGCAATATATTGCAGCTGTCCTCAAGCATATTCTGGAACTGCTTCAATCATTTTTGACCTGAGTTTCTAAGTTTATATGCCATTAAATGTGCTGAAGTTTGGGAAGTACAGGTTGCTCGGGGTGTACCTGCAGCTTTGGGGCACAGGGCGCTCGTCTCATCGGCATCACGCCGCTGGGTTCTCCGTGAAACGAGGTTACAGATTTTTTCCCTTGAGGAGGTCCTGTGCTGACTTACACTGCTAGCATCAGCATTCTGAAAAAAAAAAAGGCAGAAAAAAAA